>JANHGL010010148.1:120341-156506 GCA_024611195.1 Ceyx melanurus
AATTCTTCAGTGGCAGGAAGAGCCAAGATTAGCATTTAAGAAAAACAAAATCCCTGTCATATTTGAATTCAAAATATATCATTTTGACTTTGATGTTTTTCCATATTACGGTATTGCAGTTGCTTACCTACCTTTTTTGTAGTAATAGCAACGACTTTAACTGATGCCAGATTATGTATTTGTATCAGGGATCAGGCTGAAAATTGATTCTTTTCCAGAGAGGTAGAAAGATCATGTAAAACTGGTGACCACATGTTGACAGGCTGCATCATGTAACAAAACCAGAGGCAATCATTTCAAAGAAAAATGTTTTATTTTCTGCCAGCAGAGTATAATGGAGAAAAATTGGCTGGTATTATTTTTAAAAATTGCTCAAATCACTGTAGTTAGTATAAAATTGTCTGTGGAACTATTTCCTGTAAGTTAACCAGACATGTGATTGTATCCTTTCTATTTTGAATACTGAAGCTCACATTTCATCTGTCTTGTGCAGAGCCCGTCAGGTATAATAGCTCTTTGTGATGGCTCCTTCTTTTCCTCTTCTCTGGAGCTAAACTCTCACACACAAAGCTAATACAATTGCCAGTTTTAAGCACCACTCAGTAGCTATTACTGTCAGTCTAGCAGTCACTGTACCTCTTTCCCCTTCTGATGAACTTGTAGATGTATCAACAGGTAAATTCCAAGATTAACGTGCAGTGTTTATGGGTGTACATTGGTTTTATTTTCTCCTGACTCCAAAGTATGTCTGTTTTACCTGGCTGATGGTATGCCAATGATGATAGATATAAATAAAGATAGAGATATAAGATATAAATTTGTTTGCAAATACAACTTTAGGGCATCGTTTCTCTAGGAGCAGGATTATTCCAGCACTGTGTGTTTTTGAAAGTCCTGACTTAATTGTTCTGTATGTTTTTAAAATCTGTGTGAATAATGGCTTTTGGGGATTATCTCAAGCATTCATTATTAAAAACATGATCATATGAATATTTTATGACTCAGTGTATGTGTCTCAGTATAGTAAAAAGCCAATACTTGGGCAATGACTTGAAATGGAGAACATGAGCAACACAACTACTGATGGTTTTGGGCCTGGTCTTGCTCTCCATGTTGAGTAGCTGTGCTGGTTTGAAGGCTAACAGCAGGCTGAAAGGTTTTCAGCAGACTTTGTGGAATTATTATATTCTGCCACCAGTCCAAATCTGCTGTTTGCCCTCAGTGATTCACACTGCTGCTCTTAAATACTCTTCATCCCTGTTCACCTTCACAGGTCAGTCTCACAGTGCTGTGGCAGTCAGAGCAGTAAGGAAGGTGGTCAGAAGATGAGCAGGAGAATTTCAGGTCCAAGCCAGATGAATTTTAAAACTGAATAATGTTAAAGCATCATACTGTGGCTAATTAGGGAGGGAATAAAATTGTCTTAATTTTTATTTCTTCATTTATTATTATTTATTTATTTGTTTGTTTGTTATTATTATAATTGATGGAACTGTTCTGAACAGATGACAGTCTAGTCAATCCAAGCAGCCCATGATATGAAACGTGGTATCCTTTCTCTCTCTGTTCATTTGGGAAAAAAACCCCAAAACAACAACAACAAAACAGCAGTCCAAATAAGTGAAAAACGCATAGCTCATGCTGAGGGAAATTAAGAAACTTTTACAGAATGTCTCTATTTGTTTCTAAGTTTTGCTTGTTTAACCCAACTCTGCCATATTACACCAAAAATTCAGAGGTGGTGTTAAGGAAGCTCTTGCCTGGTTTTCTTCAGAGCAAGTGATTACTTCACACCTCAAAATAAAATTAAGAGATGATTGCAGAGAATCAGTGCAGATTAGACTGAAATAACTCTACATGCCTGCGAGAAAATATATTGGGTTCTGGCATGAATGAGTTAATGTTTTTCTCTCATTTTACATCCAAGACTATGGAAATTACCAGATTTGTTTCAATTTCTGAAACACAAATATTACTGGCCAGGAATATTACATAGGGAGAAACACATAACTGAATGTTGTAGTTCGTAGTTATATCTTAGTGTCTTTTTCTTTTGTGAGCTCCAGATTTAAAGACTTCAGTTTTCTTATGAGTAGAAGAACAGTGTAGCCTCGTATGATGCTGATTCAGATATGAACTAAAATAATCTTTAAATATATAAATAGTAAACATGGAAAATTATATTACCTAGTGATGACTGCTACTGAGTTCAGTGTTTAAATTTTTTAGTTGTTTTTATGCTGAAAAAAAGAGACTTCTAAAATGAAGACTGGAAAACATACAACTAAAGTTTTAGTCAATTGAGTATCTTGTCAAAGAGGTTAAAAGGGTGACTTGATCATGGCTTGTAATTACCCAGACAGGAAGAAGATAGCAGATATTTGGAGTTTCTTTTGTTTAGTGGACAAAGGAATCACAAGATCCAGTGATGGAAAGCTGAATTCAGCAAAGTTGAAACTAGAAATGAAACACAAAATGTTAATGGGGAAGCTAATTTAAACATTGCAGCTGCTTAGCAATAGAAATTCTTTACTACTTGGAGTTCCCAGTTTAGCCTTGATAATTTTGCAAAAGAAACTAGAATTATTGGTAAAAGTTACATTTGATGAAGATGCTTCTGAGCTAATCATATTCTCTCATTTAGAGCTATGAGTCTTTGCTGGAAGGTGCTTTGTCTTCTGAGTAATTAAGAGGCCACTGGAGGCAAGGAGCTTTTCAGAATGGGATCTTACCTCAGGGTCTTGCTTTTTTTTTTTGTGGTTTGCTGTCACATTTCTTGAGCTGTGTCCGGTTGGCCCTTTCTGAGGAAGAGTTTTTGCAAGGATGGAGGTGTAGCCTGGATGGTCATTGGTTAGTATTTCTGAGCACTGATAATTTTAATGCCTTTGATACATGCAGTCTGAAGCATTTAGCATATTGCTACTCCTGCTTGTAGTTGAATATTACTGAAGAAGCTAAGGACATGAGATTTTGAGCCTTTTGGTTAAACATTGCTTTTTACAGTTTTAGGATTGTAATTGGTGATGAGAGTGTTTTAAGGAAAGGTTTTGTCAAATCACTACTTTGGTCATAAAATGCTTGTAGCATCAAGTCTACTCTGACTGTTTACTGTGGAGAATTGGTATTGTCTGTACCATATCTGAAAACATCATCTAGAAATTAGATCTTGGGTCTGCTACAAGTGCCTGAAACTAAAATACGTAAGGACATACCTCTAGCACAGCAGTTACCACTGTGTGAGACAGTTCATGGTCAGGGTTGAGTGCATGACCTCTGACAGAACACTTGGCATTTCAGGAAACACATGAGCCAGATAATGTGTGTGGCCAGTACTGATATCAGGAAATGGAACAGGGAGGAAGCTCGCTCTTCTGCAAGCAATGTGGGTTTTATTTTTCTCCCACTGTACCAAAACCATCACAATATCATGTCTTTTTTTTCATATGACCTGTAAGTCTTTGTATTATGCACCTAAAATCCAAACAGCCATATAACTAAAAACTGGTTCAATGAATTTTTATCTATCTGCATATAAAATTTCATTTTGGGGACTAGCTGAAACTCATCATGAAAAATTTCAACTGAAAGGTTATTTCTTAAAGAAAGTTGTAACAGACTGAAAGTAGAAAGAATTTCCATCAGCCTGTTACACTTATCCAGTGCTACTATAATGCACTGAGACATGATGATGCAGGCAGTGGGCTTTTTTTTCATAAAATGTTAAATATAAAACTGATTGCTTTGGGGACTAAGAACTTTAACCCTTATGTAGGTTTTCTTTTATTCATTTATTATTAATGGAGTGGAAGCTGAAGTGGAAGAAAGGGGCCAATATGTTGGGGTTTTTTGGTTGTTTTTGGGTTTTTTTGTTGTTTCTGTGGCAGGTAAATAAGTTTTATACCATCTGAAGAAGCTGATTTTTTTTTTAAGGGCATAAATGTTTACTTTGTGGTATATATAAATGGTTACTGTGATATATGTTTTTTAACTATCTATTTATGATTAATAGATACTGAAAAGTTGTAATTACAGCTGAGGAGAGACTTCTGGAGCACAGTAACATACTGCCTCTTGTTAATGACTCATGTTAATTGTCATTGTTTTGCCTTCCTTACTAACCTGTAAGCAATAATGCTAGTTGTGTGCCACTGGAAGCACGTACACATAGTTGCCTTGACAATTTGCATTGAGTCTGGGCAGGGGTTGTCTCTTGCTAAACTAATTGTAAGATCTTGCAGCAAGTTTTTAGTATTCCTTAGGAAGTAAGGACATGAATTCTTCCAAGAAACAGGTAGGAGGGAGATTTTAGGGAGGAATAATGGGGGTTTGTAGATTGGTTTGGAGTTTTTTGTCAAGTCATTGTTCTGTGTCCAAACCTATGCTCCTGTTTGTATTGAATCTTCATATGCTGCTGTAATACTACAGGTGGGACCTAAGCCATTACTTTAGACTTGAAAAACAGGTGGCTTAAAAAATGCACTTTTATTTTCTGTTTGATGAGTTACTGCCTTTTGAGCAGATTCCCCCCCACACACCCCCCCATCTTCTACTCTTCACCAGTGTTTGTGTGGCAGTTACAAAGTTGACACTTGTCCCAGAGGGTTAACTAGAAAGTAAATTTAGTCCCTCTCTAGGGGAAGTCAGTGGAGATTGTAGTCTGTCATGGAATGTGTAAGCAGTAATAAATTTTTTTACTCTGGTGGTATGTGAAAAAGACACCAGCTTGTGAAAACCTTGCTGTCTTCTGCTCTACTTAAAATTAATTTACACTAAACTGATCAGGGTCCAAGCTAGGAGGCTAAAAGTGAAAGACATTGCAGCTCATTTATACTTTATTGAGGCAATGGTTCAACAGCTAATGCTGCACCTCAGAGAGGGGAGCTTGTCCTGCTGGAAAAATAAGCTTCAATACGTCCATCAGTTTATTGGAGCTTCTGGAGACTTTCAGAGTCAGCACAGTCTTCCTTAGACTGCAAAAACAAAAATAAAAAAATTTGCATGCATCCCTTTATTTTGAGAATTAAACAGATATATTCTACCCCACCACCCACACTGGTTTTTACCTCTGTTTTATTTCGCTTTTTAGACATACTGAAGGTACTTTTAAACTAGGTAGCTTGAGTGTCAATGACAGAGTGACTTCCATCAGTACAGCTTTTATCACAGGCAACAAAAGAAATGCAGAGCTCCCAGCTGACACTGGTCATGCAGCCCATTGTCTGTTCTGTTGAAGTTATGTCAGTTTTAAGATAATTGTGTCTCTGTGAACTGCAGTAGGTCCTTTGGATTGCAGTGTCAATGTGTCCCACATCCCTTCAGTGCTGCTTTAGGGAAGGGCTTGTTGAGACTCCTGTTGGTAGGGATTGAAGCTACAGATTGCATATGTTTAGTATAGACCCAGCATAACTTCTGGATGGAAAGGAAAGAATTATTGGACTGTGGAGATGATAATTGTAAGAGTGGGTAGGGAGATAAAGCATGTTATTTTATTCAGAATGAGTCTTGGTATTATAGTAATTGAGAACACACCACCAAGAGATTATTTATGTGGCAGCAGTGAAAGAGAGTGGTTGGAATTCTTGCCTTTTTTTCCTGGCTCTGGGAACTCAATCAGAATGGGTAGTTACAGAGAGCACAGCCAACTCTAACAAAATCCCTATTTAGGTCATCTGTAAAGAGCAAACATGGGATGTCTGAATGCATCATAGTGCTTTTAGGCCTTTCAACACTAGTAGAACTTCGTGATACAGATAAACTATCTTTCACAGACACAACTTTTATTAAAAAATAAGAAAAAACCCCAAAACAATGCAAAAACAAAATCACCACTTTTTCTTTTTTTTTTTTTTTTTTATCCTGTCTAGCAGTTTATGCCAGAGTTATCACTAGTCAAAGTTATGGGAAATAATGGCTGTATTTTTTATGAACATTCCAGCAAAAAAAAATTTGCAGTAGCTCTGAGATAGATTTACTTATTCTTTAATATAGTAATTCAGAACCAGATCAAAACCCTCTGATTTGAAGTAGTGTTCTTAAAGACAGTACTTAAAAAAGGAGAACAATTCTGGTAGTTCGTTTCAGAGTGATTTATTTATGTTGTAACTGCTACTTAGCCCAAAGTGCAAAGCTTGTATTTAAACTGTGATATGTCATATATATTTAATACAGTATACAAAATAGCATATTTGGAGAAGCTGGACTAAAGCTATCTAGCTCTGCCATTGAATGTACTGTGTTTACTTTAAGTGGGTGGTTGTGACGTGCTGTGATTTCACCTCTCTGTTTTATTGTTTTCCCCACATGCCACAATGGTTGCAGTTTTTCATATATTTGGGAGTTTGCCAACATTCAGGGTTGTAGATGCAAACTGGCAACAGTGTACCTGTGGTATTTCTTTGGTTACGCATAGAAATATGGTAGTAAAATTGCACTTTTCATCTTAATGCTGAGTAAATGACTTCTTTATACATTCGGTGATATATTATCCTGTCACATAACTCTTGTTATTGTTAATTGGAATTGCTTATGCTCATTGAGGGAGGAATATTTTCGTTTTGAATGAAAATCTGTAATCTTGAATTTGTTTCTAAACTTCAGTCATGAGAAGAGCAGTGCAGGAAATTGCTGCTGTTCCACCAAATTAGCTTCTCAGATATCCTTTTAATTGGAGACCATAACTCAGATTCTTAGTATTTTAGGAAGCTGAACAATACAAATTGAAATACAGATATTTCCAGTAAGGGCTCAGTTCAAAGAAGGCTTTTATACACAGATGAGTCTGCTAACAAATAGCATGTCATATGATAATGAGACCATGTTTTCTTCTGCAGTTTCACATTTCCTAACTGCACTGCTGTGAAATAAGTGGAGTGTTTATCTACTCTCTCTTAAACTGACAAATCTCTGCTAGAGACAAGTGTGCCGGCTATAGACAGAATGTAGGTATACAAAAAGAGTCTAAAATCTCAACCAGAAACACACCGCTTCCAAATGCAATATATTACACTTGTTCAGAACATTATTTTCTGCCAAAGTATTCTGGTTTTAATGTAAAGACTTCAATTCATGTTTAAGAACAAGCAAACTATAGTACTTTGACAGCCGTTCACACTTAATTTCTTTGCATTAAACCAACAGCATTCTTTTTCACAAACATCCATTGTTAGGACAATGCTTTCAGATGGAATTTATGAGAAATGGAATTATGTTACCAAGGAGATAGCATTTACTATAATGAAGAGTAGATCCTAGAAAATGGCCCCTTTTACAGCAGCTCAGAACAGAGCCACAAAAGCAATTGATTGGTCTTGGCATTTAGTCTTATATCAGCTGTGTCATCCATAGCTTCAGGAGTGAGAACACTAATCTGAAGTGACATTTCTGTTCTGGCGGGCTTTTCTGTCCTGATGAAAGCAATTACTTCATTCCTAAATGATAATTTGCAGGAGTTTCAGCCACTTTAATTGATAATTTTTTGTTCTGAGAAGTTCAATTGTGAAGTGATTAGCTGATTTGGTAAATAGAAATTTAAGGTGTGAAATATACAAGTTGCTCCAAGGTAAAGTGCTGTTTATTGGGTGCTTCAAAATTGCTTGATAAAACTGCAGTTTCTCTATTATGAGACTGGCAAGATTAGTTGCTTAGTTCAACATAAGAAGGAAAAATACCAAAACACTAGAGTTCTGTTTGTAGAATTTGAGTTTGAACTGGTATATCACAGCTCACTTAATTGCTGCTGTATCAAAGTGTACATAAGTTTTAAAAGATCATGTAGGATTGTGAGTTTGTAATCCTTAAAAAAACTGCCAGGTTCCCATTATTCTGTTCTAATGACTCACTTTGGAAGTAAATCCTGTTATTTAAAAGTTTCAACAAATGTGCTTATTGGCAATAAAACATTCAATTTAATGATTAATTTATCCACGCACAAACCTGTTCCTTGTATCACATTTTCTTATTGAAAAGGATATAAAAGAAATCTCTTCTATCAAACAACCCCTAAAAAACAACCTGCACTCACTGATAAAATAATAAGCTTGGGTAAATAGAGGTATTATTTTTTTCTGTAAGTTGCACATTATTTTTACAATAATTGTTAAAGTGTTTGGCAAAATGTATTTTTGCTATCTACAAGGAAAACAGGCTTTTTCTAGGAACAAGTTCTGTGATATTTTCCTATATAGTGAGAAAATAATGGTCATTTCATGTGTTAAATGAGAAATATAAAGCGAAAATGAAGGTCAGACTGATTTAGCACATCAAACAGTCTTTGTCAGCCAAGCTTAATATATCCTGAGTTTGTGGAACAAATGAAATTTTGCTGCTATGTTACACTTTGCTTCCAAACAACCATTACAACTGGTTTTATATATTGTGTGAGCATCAGACCATCAAACAGTGCATCTTTACTGACGTTTTGCTGCAGTGATGATCTACAGCAGCAATCTGCCATTTATATAAGGGCAAAATGTGCATCTATATTTAGTTGTGAAATTGGCCTATTATACTCTTGATGTTTACAGAGGCTAACATAAATTAATGATGACAGCTATGAGCAGTGCATTAGTTAAGCAGCAGAGTTTTTACCTTGAACTTGAAGGTTCAAGCTTTAACTTCCAGCATACACTATACAGCTTTCTTCACACATTAAAAGAAGCCTTCTGAAAACATTAATTTTTCTTGGACAGCATTAAATTGCTTCAATTTGTGGACTACACCAGTGATGATAATATCAAATAATGGTTTTGTTTACATTTTGGGCAAACTTCTGCACTGTAAGAATGGTGATATTTATGGTGTCGTAAAAATGAGTGCTCCTGAAAAGAGTTTTCTTGTAGAAAGAGCCTGATTTGACTGATATGGGAGTTAGTCAGTTGTCAGATATCCCTGGTCTGATGAAAATAACAGATTGAGAAAACAGTGTGGCTTGCTCAGTGGATGCCTCCTTATGCAGCTCATGTCAGAGCAAGTATAGATATTGTAGTAACTATAGATTCCAGTTAACTATGAGCACAAATCTGACAAGTATGCAGGTGTTCAAAGGTTCACAAGTTAAAATGCTGAAGTCTTTGATGAATTTTTGATGGATGAATTTTTAATACAGGTCGACCTTTTTCCTTTGAGGCTGCATGCTAGATTAATTGATAAATAGTGAGACTGAGCAATGTTCAGATCTCCTAAGAAAACAAGTAGAAAAATCTATAAGAATCTCCTATCTGACTTCTCAGATGTACTTAAAAAAAAAAAGAAAGAAGATAAAATATAATATGGCTTTTGATTCTCCACTTTTTTTTTATTTTTTTGGAGGTTTTACCTTTACAAAGGTACCCTTCTCTATTATACAGTGTAACTGTTTTTTATTAGACTTGAAGTTCTTGTACTCTCAGTTCAGAAACGATCTGTGCAAAGTCTATGGATAGAACAGCAGGAAAAAAAGAAGCAAAGAAATGCAGAAAACATTAAATCAAAAGTTTTCAAAAGAAAATTTTCCCCAAAGATAACAAAATAATATGTAGAAATTAGAGGCAAACATAGTTTTATTATCAATTTTTAAAACTTAATTGAGCTAGTCTTCGGAGGTTGGTGAGGATTTTTTAATTTTAATTCACATCTACAGGAACATTAACTCTCTTGCTTCATTCTTTTATACTCAACTTGTATCTACTATACTGAAAAAATATCCAATTTCATGCATATTTGTGAGCTCTCTAGAGCATAACACTCAGAAAAACAGAACAATAACAAAAAAATCTTGACAATAGGAGGCTTTAAGTTCCTCCTGCCACCAGTGGTGATGCTTGGCTTCCTTGACCTGACTTTTCAACTGAAAGACATACATTGAAGTAGTGCAGGGTATTCTGCTTTACTTCCTCCCTTTTTCCTCCAGAATAAATCTTTTTTTTTTTTTTTTTGAGGCTGAAAATGCTGTTCGGATTAATATCCACTTGGACTGAACTGTGGTTTTGAAATGTCACTATTAATGAACACTTGAAAAAACGTCAGGCATAAGGAAAGTCACATAGAAGCAAAATAAATATTCCAAATAATTGAGTCATTTCAATACTGATGCTATTCCTTTCTTTGAACTTCTAATTTAGTGTAATTGTCCCTTGAGATCAGTGAAACGAAATCTTAATAGGCTGGAACATGGCCTATGGGTGGCCACCCATAGGTGGACTTGAACAGCATCTTAACTTGAATTGCCCAGACATAAAGAGTTAGCTTTCCTATGTAGCTGTTAAAAATGGGGTTTGTAACTCTCCTCATTGAACAGGTCAACTTGAAGCCCCAGAAAAAATTCTCTTCAAGAATATGGCTGAGGGAATATGTAATAGATTATTCATGTAATAGATTAGAATGTATAAACACTCATGTCTGTAAAATTGATGCACTCATCCACTATATTGCATTGATATAATACAGAAATTATTCAGAAGGGTTCTTAAAATTAAAAAAAAAAGAAGGTATCTATAGTTGTTCTGAATATAGAAATGTATCTCATTGCTCAAATGCACACCTGTGGATTCAAGAGTGGTATAAATCTATTTCCTAAACTTGAAAGCAAGTAAACATTCTTCTATTCTTTATATTAGAAAACAGTGTACCCAAGAGGACCTGTTGAGCAAAAGTCTCTTCCAGGGTTTGATGTTGTTTTTTTGATGGGTTGTTTTTTGTTTTGTGTCGTTTTGGGTTTGTTTTTTTGTTGTTTTGTTTTGGGGTTTTTTTTTGTCACAGATTTATTGTGTTCTCTAATGTTGCCCATCCTTTCCATATATCTGATTTCTGTGAAATTGTTATCCATCTGACTACAATGTATGGAGAGTTGGATGTTTGTAGTGGAACTTTTGATCCTTGATTTTAAAAGACTAGACTAACATAAAAATACACAGAGACACACATATTGCTTCATTCTTTATAAAGCTTGTTATAAATATTATTAGATATTGTTTACTGTTATTGTTGTACTGAATCTGGTTTTGCTGCTACTAATCCATATTGTTGTTAGAGGCTTGAATTCACGGTGGTCGATAATAGGTGAATTAACAAATACGATATTGTTTAGTAATATAAGACAAAAATGCTCTGTTCTGGTATACTGTTGCACTTGAAGAGTTTCTCCTGAAGTCAGGGAGGATTTAAATATAATTATCCAAACTGTTCTGCATAAATTCTGAAAGTTTACTACTCTGCTTGTAGTTAATGAAAACGAGCAAGAACTATCATAGTACACAGTGGACATGCTGTCCATTGGCTGGAACCATCATATCTGGAGCTCAGAAGCCTGTCTGTCCCTTAAAACTTGTTTTATGGCCATTGCCCCCAGTCCAATCTCTATTTATGATAAGTACATTGAGTGATACTATAAAACCTCACCAGTGCTGGTATGGGGGGCTAAGCAAGGGGAGACTGACATCTCTGAGAAGCCCTACTTCAGGGGTTGTGCTTGCAGCAGGTTTAAGGCAACAATGTAGGTGAAATGTAAATGTGCAAGTTTGTGCTATATCTGCTTACTGCCCAAACTGAGACACAGAAGCAAGGTATTGAGATATTAAAAATCTTTGCTAACGAAGGTTTAGTGCATCTGTTGATGTGCTCTAACATGTTAGATTGTCATTATTATATGCTGCAAAAATTAGGAACTGTGATTGGCCCATCTTTAAAGTGACAGATGATGATCTGTCACATGTGGAGGTTGTGAGTGTGTACACATATGGATGCTTGTATATGCTTATGAATGTAAAATATATAAAATGATTTGCAATAGAATATGAAGCAGGTTAAGCTTGGAATGACCACAAGCACAATGAAGTCACAAGTGAGTTATGAGTACGAATAAAACTTTTATGCAACACCATATTATCATGTCTTCTGCATCTGCTGTGTCTTCAATAGAAAGTCTACTTTAGAAATGTAGCGTACACTAATTAAAAATTATATTGTATTATTTATTATATCCTTAATCTGCAAAAGCCAGGCCCGATCAGTTCATCTGGAAAGACCTTAAAAGGAAAAAAATATGTACTTTAGAAACTTACTATCTAAAATATCATCAGTTGTCTACCCATTAAATATTCTTTTTATACGGTACTGCATCTCAGAATTATCGGGAGCTAGCAGCTGGAATGCAGGTTTTTAAGGGAATGGATATGAAGCTTTGCTTTTGTATGATGACATCCTTTGATATTATACAGTGATGCACTCTAATTCAATTATCTGACCTTTTTTGCATTCTCCTGCGAGGCAAAAAGGGAGCAATATTTATGTCCCATGGGTATATTTCTCACTGTTACTTTCTTGTTGGTACTATGAATAGTATTTGTAGATTTGCTTGTCTGTTGGAGGCCCATCTCTAGCATGTAGAAGCACTTTCTCAGTGCTTCCTATATGTTTTTGAAATTGGTGATTTCCCATACTCTTATTATTGTCATTAGTAGGAGAGCCTGTGAGTATCTCTTTTTGCAGCCTGATACTCTAGCAAATTCTATTTCTTTTAGGAAGAACCCCTACTTAGTATTACTCAATATCCCAATGTCTTATGACAGGACCCAAGATGAGTTTTGCTTCTGTCAACACCACTGCTTTCTGTTGTGAGTTTCACAACTCTCTTTTCTAGCTTTCTTTTAGGATTATTAGTGCCAGAACCTTACTGTTAAGGATATCTGATGATGAAGCAGATATTGCCCATCAGTCACAGGTGCCATAGAGGATTAACAGCAATGTTTGCATCATCTAGTGAACTCCTACATCTTGGTGAGGAAACAGCTGCTTCCAAATTAAGTACCCATTCTATCAGCATAACCACAGTGTCTGGTGCTATAAGGGTATTTCCTAGTGGAATTACTTGGAATAGAAGTTAGGACTTCTGTGCACATTTCATTAGACACTGTTTCTAAATTTAGCTGAATCCACTGCTGTCAAGAGGAGACTGCTACAAGTTACTAACTCATTGATTTCAGTCACTTTGTGAAGCTTTCACAGATGACTAAGTGGCTGGGAGAAAAAAATGTGTTATTATTAATGGAGGGCCCAGCTGATCTCCCCTTTCAAGTCTGAGGTGTCAGAGACAGACATGAAAAAGGAAGTGTTTAAGAATATTAAAATAAGAACCTCTGTAGTTTAAATTATTTCCAAAGTAGAAAGCTGGGTAAATCCAGGTCTTGGAATCATGGTATTAGATCTTTGTGCCCAAGTTCTACTAATCTGCTTCATGTGCCCCAGTACTTTCAAAGATCTGGCCATTATGGTTTTCTTGTTGATAAAATCCAGAGTTTCAGGTTCTAACACTATACTCTGCATTAGTGAAACTTCATCTGTAGTACTGTGTCCATGTCTAGAGTCCTCAGCACAAGAAGGATGTGAACCTGTTAGAGCAGGTCCAGAGCAGGGCCACAAAAATGACCAGAGGGCTGCAATACTTCTGATATGAAGAAAGACTGAGCGAGTTGGCCTTTTTCAGCCTGGAAAAGAGAAGGTTCTGGGGAACCTTACTGTGGTCTTTCAGTACTTAAATGGGGCTTACAAAAGATGTGAAAAATCTTTTTAGCATAGCCTGTCGTGACAGGACAAGTGTTGATGGTTTTAAACTGGTAGAATTAGACTAGATAGAAGGAAGGCATTTTTTACAGTGAGGTTGCTGAAACACTGGAACCTGTTGCCCAGAAAGGTTGTGGATGCTCCATCCTTGGAAACATTAAAAATCAGGTTGGACAGGGCTGTGAGCAACCTGATCTACTTGAAGATGTCCCTGCTGACTTCAGGGGGGCTCTGTCTTAAAATAGACAAACAAAAAAGTTTGAAAAAGCTCTCATTAAAAACAAGAGGCAATATCTGTATTATCTACACATTGACTCCTAATTATTTGAGAAGAGTACTGTACATTTCTTTGTCTGTCCTGAACCATAAAACAAAAGGTTAATTATTTTTCTCTTGCAAAGCTGTACTGTTATATATTGAATCTAAATGAAACTTGTTTCCATTGAGTTTCAGGGAAAAATCAGGAGAAGGTCCCAGTGGTTACCCACTGTCACAGCAGTTTTACACTGATTTAACAAATAACCCATGAGTAAAATCTGAGTTACCTTTGTGTTTCATATGGATAGTAGCAAGTGATGCATCAATGCAACAGGGCTAAATTAATGTCTTTGCATTTCCACCTGACCAGTGTAATGCAGAAGGTCTTTTCTGACCAAAAAAAGTATGTTAATCTGACACATATATGGTGGCGAATTACAATGAGAAATGTGAAGCACATAACTCTATTAACTGACTTCTCTGACAGTTTGATGTTCCCACAGCAAGGACAGCAGAACAATTAATAAAGAGCAGCTTTGTGAAATCCAGGAAGTTTTATGCTATAAACTTGAAACTTCTGTGGCTCAAGGAGCTCCTGTACAGCCTGTTTGGTCATCTTAGATATACTGCAACTCATGTCAGAGATGGCACACCCTACAGACATGTTTTTAACCTCCATTTCCCAGTAGACAAAATTTGTCATAAATTTAGACAAAATTGAGTTATAGTGGGTTAGGAGAAGCAATGGCTTCTATTCATAGACCCCCCATATACACTGCGTTCTTTGGTATCTTTTCTTGTGACTGGCAGCAGAAAAAGGAATCGCAGGCTAAGAAGAAAGTGTCTGCAATAAGTTAGAGGTAGTTAGTTAATATGTTGCCCGTCAGTGAAATATTATTACTAGTTTTAATCATTCAAAGATTGGATTACTATTAAGTATATCCTGAAGTCTGTACATCCATACACAACTGCATTTTGAAAATGCTCTCATTTATATAGAAGACTAGCAGTGAAAAAAGAGAATTAGTTAAATGTGACAGACCACTAATATTGATGAATGTCCTATTTTGTTTGTTTTCTTTCAGTTTGCAAGCTCTGAGGAAGGAAAAGTCCCGAGATGCTGCTCGCTCTCGCCGAGGAAAGGAAAATTTTGAATTCTATGAGTTGGCAAAATTGTTACCACTGCCTGCAGCCATTACTAGCCAGCTTGACAAGGCATCCATCATTCGACTTACAATTAGCTATCTGAAAATGAGAGACTTTGCTAATCAGGGCGATCCTCCGTGGAACTTGAGAATGGAAGGACCTCCACCTAATACATCAGTAAAAGGTATGGACTAAATACATTGAATAGAATAAAATATGGCAGCCTTTAGTAACCTCTAAATTGAAATTTTTACCATCATCCTTTCTTCTTTCCCTGCATATCAAATCCTTTAAAGGGATACAAATGTGGAAATCTGAGGTCTGCATGAGAAAGACACCATGTGAAGGTGAAATAAACCTCTTATTTTATTTATGTTTTATTTGCCAACGAACCTATTGATGCCACTGTGACAGCTGTAAGTCTTCTGAGTGACATAGACTAAATTGTTTAACATTATTTAACAATGACTGTGTTGCTTTGTTTTAGTATTTTATATAAGGATGAGTGCGAGAGAAGCATGTGATTTAAGGACTCAAACTTTAATTCTCTGGCTAAACCTTCAAGACAGAATCATGTATTTCTAAAGTTTGAGAGAATCACATCCAAAATTTGATATTTTTTTTTCCTTTTTTTCTAGAATTTTTTTTTCAGGATAGATGTAAGGTTTTCTTTAAAATCTGGTAATGTGTATAGAAATTATTTTTACTTCAAAGCCAGTAGACATCTATCAACCTTTCAGACAAAATAAGCTGTTTTGAACATTAAACAACCTCTTTTCATGCTCAAACAAGTAAACGGGCAGCAAAATCTATGTTATAGACCCAAGTTGCCACAAAAGTCGGGTAATTGAGGAATCAGATATTTTAGAGGCTGTGTGTGTGTTGGCCTTAGTGTTGTCAGTGACTTGTGTAAACTAGATTTTTTTTATTTTCTCCCCTCTTTCTACTATAAATGATTTTGACATTGCTCTGATAAGTAATTTAAATTAGGAATCAAGTTGCATTAACAGAACTCAAATATACCAAAACCTAGGAATCAAAACTGTTTTGGCTTTGTCAACACAAAAAAACCTACCCTGTTTTATTTTAGCTGCTGATCTCACATTTTGGAGGAAACATATTTTGAACAGATCCATATGAGATTTGAGCACTTCATTTTTTTTTCCCCCACATACAATGCAACTCTTAATCTACACTAATCTAGGTAAAATGTTTATAGCATGAGTCAAAAGAAAAAGCCACCTTTATGAGTGGAGAAGCAAGGGAGAAATGGAATCTTATGTATTAGCCCACAACTGCCAATGAAGTGTTACTGGTATTCATGGTGCAAAGGGCTTCTACCTGCTCTTCCATTTAGAAGTAATATTAGTTAAGAAAAGTTGTCATTTTCAGTGGAGGGAGAAAGACATGGAGGGCAGAAACGAAGGGACTTTCAGGCTGAATATTAAGTAGTTGGACATATTTGCATAATTTAATATATTAAATTTATATTATCTGCCACTTCATGTATAATTTTCATGGGGAAAAAAAAAAAGAAATAATAATTACATCATCCAGAGAATTAGTATAACATGGTTCATGGGGCTTATGATATAATATGCAAATGTTCCCCATGTTTCAGGATGAGAGTTTATTCTCAGATAATTGAACAGTGTTTTAAGGTGAATGTGAAGTGGACTCTGCTGTGCAATCTGTGATCTGTCTATTGAAATAAATAATTCCTCTCAATTTTCCTGTAGCTAACAGACGTACAGTGCTTCTACAAGTGGTCCTGTATAGGAACATTTGTTCATTACAGGAAGTCTGATACCTGCAGATCTTTCTGTGTATTTCCAGAGTATCTGACATGTCTTTGACTACCCTCTTGCTGAATATATACCTGAATATTGAAGCTTTCTTTTTTTCAGATTCTAACAAAGCAATTTTAAGGAAGAATGAAACCTTGTTCTTAGACAGTAGTATGAATAGTCTGTCCTAGATTAACATGTTTCTCCCTGTAAGAAAGCTGGTCTGGTATAATAATCCTTCTCCTCTGCCCATCTGGTGATATGGTTCACATTTCTCTAGTCATAACAGGTACAGGAGAACTGGGGAAGGATGTTTCTTTTTTTTTCTTTTTTTCCCTGTTTACTTAGCTTTATACTAAGCAGGATTGTATTATTTATGTGTCAGTATACCAAAATAATGCTTGATGAAGCAGAATTCCTCATAAGCAGGTTTAACTGTATAGTACAAGCATATTTTATTACTTCAGCAGTTCTTATGTAGAAACCCGTTAACACATTCTTATCAAACATTCATGAAATTGCATCTAAAGAAATTCATTTTCATTTATTAAGGTCCCTTTTTGCTGCCCTTGAAGAAGTTCATATGGATAAACAAGCTCACATAAATAGCTTGCAGCTTCACATGAAGTATGGTTGATAATACTACTACAATAAAACACTAGACATTATGCTTTGTGTGTGCCCAAGCAATCTTCTGAATAGACTTAAAAGTATTTGGAAATTATAGGAGAGGTACTTACATTGCAAAGGCAACTGCCTTTCTTTTTCCTCCTCCAAATATGTTGGTCTGCTCGTGTTAACAAGTAAATTTCAAAGTTTAATTTTAAATTTGCCCCCAGTACCGTACAACAATTTAATAATTTAAATTTTGTATTTCAGAAAGGTCCTTTGCCCTGTATTTATCACAGCTTTTCTTAAAAGTCTGT
Organism: Ceyx melanurus; assembly: GCA_024611195.1. NCBI lineage: Eukaryota > Metazoa > Chordata > Aves > Coraciiformes > Alcedinidae > Ceyx > Ceyx melanurus. Next base: position 137,992 of record JANHGL010010148.1, read on the forward strand.
GAAGGCTGATGAGTTTGTATTCCTATGCCTATTGTCTAGTGATCACAAATTATGCTTGCAATGAATACTGATGTAACTCCATACAATATTTTCAGAGTCAATTAATTAATGGAAATGTCTTGAGCAATTGGATAGTAACATATAGTTTTCTCCATTATTTTAGAAATATCTGTGTTGTTATAATAAAGATCAAATCTACAATGAACATTATGCATTATTCAAGAAATGACCAGGCATTCTCAGCAGTGTTTCAGCTAAATAACTGATGATTGTAACCTTTAAAGAAATCTCATTGTGGTGACTATTGGTAAATCATTTCTCCATTCATAGTGATCTTTATTTAGAGACTATCTAGAAAACATTATATCTTTTATTAATCTTAAAAGCAATAGCCAATGATTTGACATTTGCTAAAAATGGATAAATTATCCATCTTCTAATGCAGCAGACTTCAGTCTTTTTTTTTTTTTTTAAATGTCTATTGTCTAAGACTCTCTGTAAGTAGGAAGTATTAGTCTTTATAAACAAGTGCAACAGATGAGTTTAAAGATTACAGTTCTCAAATACCAGGACATGAATCTCATATAGAAGAAAATAATAATAAAGTTATTTTGAATCAGTAGGAATAAAATTATTATTCTTCACATACTACATTCAGTTGGGTATGAGTAACAGTACTATTCTCCTGTGTTTCCATCCTTCCAAAAGTCTTTGTTTGCCTCCTAGTGTTTAAGCTATATGTTCTCAGGAGAATGGTAAATAAGTTCATTTTTTTTTCACTCAGAATTCTGTACTCTGAAAATAATGATCTGGGAATGGAAGTACTTTTATACTGCATGTTCAGCCAGTGCTTTACGTGGTATATCACTTAAGTCCTCTTGTGCATTATGATTGCTGGACCCCTGCCAGTCTTTCTAGTCCTTTTCCAAAATTGAACTCTTGTAAGAACCTACATATGTTGGAATATGATTGACTTAAATCTCTTCATTTTTTTAGCACAAAATAGTGCTGGAAGTTTTTGAAGGTCATTCAGATTTTTGTAGTCTTTTCTGCTACATCATAGGTGTTTTTACCAAGCCATGTTTTCTTCCTTTTTTCCAGTGAAGAGAGGAAGGGAGGAGTTTGAAGCACTGTGATGTTCTCTTGTGTGTTGAATATGTCTGGGTGATGTAAAGTCATGCCTTTTTGAGAAATCTTTGAGACACTAGTAGTGACTTAGTACCACTATCACAATAAAGGAAGACTCATCATTCTCTTTCTTGAACAGAGTTCTCACATTTGCTATTTCTGTTTCTTTTGAAACAGCAATTAAACCCAGTAGTCTGTGCCTAATTTTGAATGCCCTTGTCCTGGAAATTTGCCATGATGACATCAAGAGTTATTAGATTTTCTTTTTTTTTCTAGTTGGAGTAAGGTGATCATTTCTGTCTTTGGAGATATGCTTGTGCACAGCAATGAATCCAATTTCCTGCTGAATGATGTGACATAAGGAAACTAGAGTACATAAGACAACTTTGGCCATGTCTTGTCCTTGAACGAAAAAAAGTAGTTGTGGAATTATCCACAATCTCAAGTTATAAGTAGATATATTGTGCACTTTAAAAAAAATCCAACTCTTTACATTTTACATTACGTAAGTAAAATAATCTTTCTTCTACTGGAGTGAAAACTAGTTCAGTAAAATAGTTCTGACTGACTGGTAGGTTGTGTGAAGTATGTCACTTCTAGTTTGGTGATCTCTGCTTTTAATGTGACATGTTCTACAGTCAGGTAGCTTTACACATCTGTGTTCTGGAATTAATATATATCAGTATGAAAAGAAATCATATGCTGTCAAAAGAGCTTGTGGTGGCCTGAAATTTTTCCTGTCCAAATTGTTCTTGTCTAATATAACGAAATATGACTCTGACATGTTTTTTGCAATAAAGCATTCAATGTTAGTTCTATTCTGCATTGGTAATGAAATTAAAAAAAAACAAAAACACAAGAAAAAAAATGCTTTGAAACAAAATCACAATTGTTCCCTTCAAGCTAGCTTGTTTTTCATAGGATTCATTCTCAACACAGGGTATATAAGTGTAGGTTGAAAATTAACTTGATACCTTATCATACTATGAGACTTGAGGTAGAGGAAGTGAGTGCAGTGCACTGAATGCTCTGGGAAAGAAAATAAGCAATAATGATAATTGGAAAGTATGGTAATTGTTATCCCAAATGTCAAGTGGGATTAATTTCATTAATTGAAATATCTTTTTCTGATAATTTTTATGCTAGATACATATGCATTTTTTAAGAGATAAATAAATTGTTTTCTTCTGTATGATCTCATTGTGGAAACCCTTAAAATAACATTACCTGTTGTTAGCCTTTTATATTTTAAACTTAGTGTTGTCTCCTGAGCAGGAAATGTAAGAGCACAAGTCTTCTGCTAAGACCAGCCTTCTTTTCTGAACCACTACAAAATTCTGTCTCAGGGAAACCATCTATAGGGGCAAAAAAAAAGAAGTACTTTTTTCCCCAGTGTTTTTGTCCGAACACTCTTTTTTTTTTTTTTTTTTTCACTGTTAGATATAAAAAAAATGGAATGAGATGAAAACCATAACCAGATGAATTGGTGGTATTGCTTGTTATGAGAAGGCTCTCAAATATGATCATCTTGCTTTGTGTGGAACTTCTGCTCTCTCTTGTGCTGGAGAATTCTTGATAGCCCTTGTAATTTATTTCTCCCTATCTCACAGGCATTTTTCTTATGAGAATCTGATTCCTCTTTATGTGCAGGCCACTATAAAATCTTCTCACTGTGTGCCAGTATCAAACACTGATTGTAAACATAACATCTATCCATTGTAAAACCTTTTTATGTCACCACAGGGGTAGTGCAGGCATAGGAGTGGGTAGCTTAGTCATGGACCTATTACAGAGGTTAAAGAAAAAGGTGATTAGTAGTTCTTTGAATGTAGGAAATGAGTGCTGGAAATTTCAGACAGCCAGTGGTAAAGCATTAATGTTCTTTGTGAGAATTATTGATGGTTTTCTAGTATGAAAGTTACAGAACCCAAAATGAGGTAGCTCTGTTTGAATCTCATTGTGATAGACAAAATGAATTGAATACTGAACTCAGAGTTGGTGGTTGCCTAGTGACAAGTGATCATGACCTGATTGCTTTCAATCGCTGAAAGTGGAGGAGGGTGCTGACCAATATACTCAGTGCTTTTGAGGGACTAATTGCCTAATGGGGAAACTTATGTGTGAAACTGATTATGAGGAAGAATTTTGATGAAAAAAAAAAGAAGTTAACTAGAATGAAAATAAAAAAATTACAAAATTATGGTTGCCTATGCATCTGAAAATTATAAAACAACATCCTTTTTTTTCAGAATGGAAGTGAAATTGATAATTTGAAAAAAAAAAAGTTTATTTAAAACTTTGTGAATAAAAGCAAAATATTCAGTAATTAAGATATACTGGAGTGTATGAGGTGCAGAAAGTCGACTAAAACAAGCAGACACACTAAGGAAAAATCGAGCAGGAGTAGAAAAATGTAGGAAAAATTGGTTCTAGGTGTATTAAAAATTGGAAAATTCTGGCCACAGTATAGGCTCATTAGCAGTAACGTATCATAAAAGTTGTACTGATGCAGCAAAAGCAGAGAGCTTCATAGAAGTTTCTTTAAGTGGTTTCCTGTATGAAATCCATTCTACAAGTCTTTATAGCTCAGGTTGCTGTTAGCAATACTGTTAAGAGTGTTCAGGGAGCATATGTAATCACAATAATTGACAATACAAAAACTTGGGGAGGAGAATTCTGCTGCCAGAGTTCATAGTTTGGTGGTCTCGGCAGTGTTAGGCTTAGGTTTACAGTTGGACTCAATGATTTCATAGGTCTTGTCTAACCTAAATGATCGTATGATGCTGTATCATGTCTTCCTTGTCAAAGTGGTGTTATTATAGTTTGTTGTGGATTTTATCATCATGTTTGTTCTCCCTTGTTTCTCCTTCTAACTCCTCTTGCAAAAGCATTCTGCCACTGGAATCCAAATGCTGGAGTCCCCAGCGTGAGGTTCCAAGAACTGTGCTCTGTGTTTGAGTCATACCCATACATAATGAATGCTGTCTGTATCTTTTCTGCTGGAGAAACAAGAAATTTTTCTTTAGTGTCTGAAATAAGCTTTAAAGGTACTTGAAAAACAAGTGTAGAATTTTCTTAGATGTGAAAAAAAAAGCAGCTCTTCACAACAGTGGGAAAAACCCCAACATTTCAATAATATCCACTGACATTGCCCCGCTGTGGTTGCCATAGTTCTGTGTTGCTTCAATAGGCTACCTGCCATGTTAAAGAAAAGGAATTTTGAAACTCCTGAGCATCTTCAGCTTGCAGTGTTTCTTATATATTCCAGAGCTGTTGAATAAATTGTCTTTTATGTATTCTTCAGACAAGGATTGGCTTACCTCTGGTATCAGTCTGGTACAATTTTCAGCTTCATCCATTCTTTGTAATGCTGGTGTTGTGAAGTTTGCAGCACTGAACTGTCTTAGTTGTAAAGCAGCTCTGGGCAAAATATTTGGAGAATTCCAACACTAAAGAGATGAAAGTAAGGTTGTATTTTTCTTTTCTTTTTTTTTAACAAACATATAAGTGAAAAGTAATTCCTATTAAAAAAAAACCAACAAAACACCCCAAACCAACCCCCCACCCCCAAACCAACAAACCAACAAGAAACAAAAACAATAAAACAAGGAAAAACCCCAAACCAACCAAAAAAACAAACCAAACCAAACAAAACCTAAACCAATCAACTAACCAAACAACAACAACAACAATAAAGCACTTTATTCTCTGAAATTACAAGTGTAGGTAAGTAGGATATGCATTGTATATGGAAGTATTTTTAAGATATTTGATATACTCATGCATAAGAGTTATGGTTTTAAAAACATTATATTGACAGAACCAAGCTAAACACAAAAATATATATCAGATTGACTTTGGAAAGCACATTGAATGGAAAGGTGCTATCAGAAAAGGACTTTCTGTAGTTTTCTGCAGGAACTGCTCTGGGCATGATCATCAATGAACTGGGAGTTAAATATTGCATGAGAGCTGATTTAAAATTTGCAGATTATAGTGATGTTTGGGTCAGAGAGAGTGATCTGTGCAGCTTGGTAAATCAAATCTTCTAAAATGTATTTAATTCAGTATAATGAAATGGAAACAGTTTTTTATTATTAATAATGATCTTTGCTATTCTAAACTTCAGGCTACTGGTTGTTGCTTAGTAGTTAATTTTGTTGCAAGACTGAAAGGTTTTGATTTTCTTGTGATGCATAACAGGAACAATGGGAAAACATTTTAAGGGGGTTTCTGGGTGATATTTCTTTTTGGTGGTTTTTGTTTGTTTGTTTTGTTGTTGTTGTTGTTGTTGTTTTTAAGGGTTTTTTTTCATGAACAAAGGATAAAAATAACCTTCCTGATCCTTCCTTCCAGTTCTGCTAGCAGAAATGATAAAATGATTTAGTTTCTCATGGTGCTTTATTTGTATCGTAAACAGTTCTATCCGTCAATTCTGTGGAGACACAAAACATTTACTGCTGGTTACAAATTAATACTCTTTCTAATGTTGTCAATCAGCTGTCTGTCAGTCCCTAGAAGAGTTGTTTATTGCAAGAACTCCACCTTACAACTTCACAATTAAATAGGAAAGCAACCAAATAGTGTTTTTAAGAGCAAGGAAATTGAACAGGTGACTTTAATGTCTTTTCTCTCACTCTCTCCCACTACTGTAATTTCATTCTATTACACTGCAGTTCATCTTCCTTTCTCTTTGTGTTACACTGACTTGGTAATTTTTGCATTTTATTTATGCTCTTTCAATACAGATGAGGGTTGTTTGTTATTGGTTTGTTGGTTTTTTTTTTTGGTGTTTCGTTTTTGGGGTTTTTTGAGTGGTTTTTTGTGTGTTTTGTTTTGGTTATGTTAATTTGTATGTTGTTTATTTCTTTGATTTTGTGTGTCTGGTTGGTTTGTTTGGGTTGGGTTGGTTTGTTTGTTTTTTTGAGTCCTTAACTGTAAGACCAATATGCATAATGTCTTCCTATTTACTCAGGTACCAGTGTTGACGTTCTCCTTTTTATAGTCCTTTATTTTTCTCTACATATTTGCATTCTTAGTGCAGTATTGGTAATGAAACAACATGGTGAAGAATATTAGTACTTTAAAGAAACCAAAAAAAGTTCTTAACTTTTCCCTTCAACCTTTCTTCCTTCAGTGTGCATGTCTTTCTGTGCACAGTAATCCACACTGTGTCATGAGTTGAGGACATACTTTCCTCATTCCAGCTAAAAAATGGTGGCTGTTGTCATTATAATTCATGGTTGAAAACATTGGCAGTATTGGCTTAGTGAGTTTTGGCAAGAGAAAAGAGTTCTTGCTTGCAGAGGTAAATATGTCAGGAGAACAGCATCTACAGTTGCATCGGCTCCAGTCTTGGTGATGATGGTAAAATAATTTAGGGGAAATTTCCAAATTAAAACCAAGTTAATTTCTTGTCATTATATAATGATATGGATTTTCATCCAGTAGAAATTTCTATGTAAAAGTCAGTGCCACAACAGTCCACTTTACCAAAGCTCTTAATAAAACGTTTCCATATGATTTTTATATTCATGCTTTATGTTGCATGGGTTAGCTCCAGGTGGTCTTTTTTAGAAGCATGAATATCTTAAATTATATGTGCAGACTACATAGCTTTTTCAAATAACACACATGATGGGGTTAGCCAATTACAGATGTGCAATAAATCCGGTATGCCAAAAGTGCTTGTTCTGCTTTTTGCTTTTAGTAATCAGAAACAGACAAAAAGTAATCACTGCTGTAGTTTTTGATAAGTAAAATGAAAAAAAAAAAAGGCTGCTGCTGTCTGTAGATTGCAATATCTGATAGAACTTCTGTTTGTCTTCACGTTTGTCCTTTTCTGAACAGAATAAAAACTTCATTGCTATGGAGAGTGTTTTGAATAGAGCCACAGTAAAGCACTATATTCTAGTGCTCTGTCTTGCAAATGAAAGTGACTGAGGAATTGGATCTTTTTGTTGGATTTAACATAGTCTAGCTATCAGACCTTACATTAGAGAAAGTAAGAAAGTTCTGGTAAATTCAATAGAACTTAGTCTTTGTTTCTTCCATTAATTTGTTGGTTTTCTGGGTCATCAGAAGTTCTACCATGTATATCCAGTTGAATGACTGCTTCTTTTACAGCTTGTTGAGTCTGCTGTGGGGATAATATATACATCTGTTTGAAGAGCTGAAGAAACAGATTAACTAACTGATAATGAAGGTAGCAGAGGCATTAAAAAATACACGAACAAAAAAACCCAGACAGGGAGCCATGTCCTTATTAGTAGGTAGACGTGAGGAAATGGAGGAGTGTAAATGAATGAGCTTTTAAAATATTTGTTTTACCAAGAGTTACATCACTTTATGTTAGAAGTTAAAAATTATGACTCAAAGAAAATATTTTTCTCTAAAGTGAAAGAAAATACACAATCTGTTATTTTAATGGAGAGAGTAAATCTATGTTTCCCATCTCATATATTTGCAGCTATATATTTATTAATATTTTCCAGAGTGACTGTCTAAATATTTGTAGTGAGTAGTCAGAGCCCTGGAAGTGAATTTTGAAGTGCATGGATTTAATAATAATTCTTATTTTCTTGTAATAGTTATGCTAGATCCCTGTGGTCAACAAAACGAGATTTAGATATTGAAGGTAGACCCATCAATTTTAAAAACCAAAGTGCACTGATTTTATATATCTATAACATGCAAGTATAACCACAATCTGACCAAAGTTTGACCACAATATCAACGTCACTTAGATTCTGCAACTGTTCTTTTTGAAGTCAGAGGAAGGACAGAAAGTTTCCACTAATTCCCTATACTCTTGTGGTCTCCCATTTCAATCAGGGATATAAAGTAGAATACAATGAATCCATAGTAAAGACTTTCCCAGGACATTAGAGAGATCAGTAAAAACTGTTTTCATTAGCTGTCTGTAATTAAAGAACACCCTTCATAGAGAGCTTACAATTTAAAGAGCATGTAAGCCTCTGTATCTATCTGAGATTGTGAACAAAATAAGAATTGCCACACAGCTGGGGATTTAGGTCTTGCTTTAAAATATTGAGCTCCCTTAAGAAACATTTATTTTTTCTGGTTGTTTGCTAGCTTTTAAGGTAAGGTGAATATTTTTATTTTTAATTCCAAAGCTTCTAGTCATACTATGGTTTCTGTGCCTAAGGAAGGAAAGGCAAATCCCTAATAAACTACTTAACTCCAGGTGTGCCACAGTCCTCCTCATAAATTGAGCTGCTGGAAAATGCTTACTTTAATTTAAGTGCTTGAGCATGTCACCCCTTATAATTCTTACTCGTAGAGTTAGCTGAGTGCATCTGCACAAGCATGTGTGTGTTGTCACTTTGCATTCTTCTTGTATCATATAAAAATGGGTTTTGCTATGCTTTGCATGGGGTGATACCACATGCAAGTAAAAAATTCTGTCTTATTTCATCATCTGGAAAGTCATTATATTTATATTCATAATCATGAAAGTAAGAGGGAAAACTATTTTTATTCACATTTTTATATGCATAGACAATTTCTGAACATTACTTAGAGAAGGCAGAATGATATTGTCAAAAGTACCTTGCTTCTTATTTTATAGAAAACCACAGTTCTGTGGAGGTTTAGGAAAAATCAGGAGCTGTTTCTTTGTTTTGTTTGGGTTATTTTTAAGTACATATGACATTTCTACAACTATCAGAGCAACTCTACATTTACAAATTCCCTTTCAAATTTGCATTGTTGTGTATGCTCGCTGACTCTCATCCCCTTGATGAGGCAGGACAGTGCTGATAAAATCAATAGAGAAATTGAGGCATATACTGATTTTGGGCTAGCTTTTCAAAAGAGAACAGCACCCCAACTGGGGCCAGATTTCAAAAGATCTCTGATCCTATTCAGCAACAAAATAAATAGCTAGATTTTCAAAAGATTTCAGCACTTTGGTAATCTGATCATAAGAACCAGCTGCTGAGCACATTTGCAAATGCAGCAAAGAGTGACTTGTTCAATATCATGTGACAAGTGTATGGTAGAGCAGGGAATAGAGCACTCTTCCCATGGCCCAGGACTAAGAGTCTGGTTCTTAAGCAATAATGCTATCTTCATGTCCTTTGCATGAATATTGTATATAATGAGGTTTTCATTAGGAAATTTAACCCATGTCTTTGAGGAGATAGTTTCCAGAATAACATTTAAGACTTACATTCAAGGTAGATAATGAAGCAATCAAATAGCAGGAATATTGCTAATCCATTTTATATCGAATCTCTGTGTTATATTGTCTTAATTAGGTATATCTGTAAAAAGAAGTCCCTTCAGTATTTTTTAAAGATTTTGTAGTCTATTGGCAATCTTTTAAGTGTTACAAGAAAAATATTAGAGTAGCTAGGTATTCTAGAAAGACCTACATAAGCCCATAGCAAATATATTATATGACAAATACAAGTGTGATTTTCTGTGGGTTTCCACTCTGATATCATATTCTGAGAGCATAATGTTTATTTTTGTTTAAATGTTAAATGTTTCTTTCTGTCCCTTCCTAGAGGTGAAGAAATGGAGTGTTTAATTTTCTTTTTCTGAAGATAAGCATTTTGGTTGCTTATTTAATACTTTAGCATGTTATTTTATCTTTATTCTTACATGTCAGGATGTTTCTGCTTATTTTGTGCATAAACACTCTTACTTAGTCATGTTGATTTCTATAGTTTATATCTTTGTGATTTTATTTGGTTGTTTTTGGTTTGTTGTTTTTTGTTTTGGTTTTTTTTGTTATTCTTTTGCTCCAGCAGCCTATCTTGAAGTCTTAAAGGGCAAGTTTTCTTTCACAAATATTGCTAAGGAACTGAGAGGAAAATTAACAGCTTGCCTGACCTCATAATGCCTTTTGCTTTTGTAATTGGCTTCTTCAACAGCCTCACGGAGGCTGTTGATCCTCCAACAACTTCATTAAACATAAAGGAACAATATTATTCATATAGGCAGTTATGTTGAGAAGCAATTTTGCATTCTTGAGACTAAAAGCTCCAACATCTTACGAGGTCTGCATATTGAGTCTCCCATCACCAGCTTGGAGTCAGCTCAGCAGATGTTCCTGGCTAGAAGCATCAAGCAAAGCCAGTGCTCAAACAGCTTTCCAGTGTGTCCTTACTGGCAATTGTGCTATAATGATGCCAGACAGTGCACATGGCATGGGATGAAGATGCCCATATCAGTCTTGAAGAGGTTCTTATTTCACCTGTGAAACAATAAGATGAAATTTGGAGACAGTGTCCATTCAATATGATCTGAACTGCACACAGAATAGATATCATGGCCCTGGAAGTTCAGAGTGCTTGCAGAACTGTTTTGTTGGGGTACAATGTTGAGAAGCTGTGATAAGAATCCACTCTGACTTCATGCAGACCCCAGACAGAGAACCTTATCCAGTATTTTCTGCATCTGTTTGAGATACAGGTTTATCTCTTTGGAAAGTATCTAGTGTTGGCATAAAGCATTTAAATGATAAAGAAGCAACTACATCCCTGGGCAGATTGTTCCAATGGTTAATTACTGTCACTGGGAAAAAAAGTGTGTCTCATATGTAGTCTTATTTCAGCTTCAGCTTCCAAACACTGGATCTTGTTATGCCTTTTTCACTAGATTAATGAGCTGCCTACTGTCAGAAATCTCTTCCACATGTAGGTATTGTGATCCTCTTAACCTTCTTTTCAGTAACTAAATAAATTGAGCTTTCTTAGTCTTTCACTATAGGGAATGACTTTCGGAAGTCTAATCACTCTTGCAGCTCTTACTTGAGTCCTATCCAATTTTCTAACACATTTTCAGAATGGAGAAAACCACAGCTGAACACAGTATTTCAGTAACAGTGCCATTAAAGCCTAAAGTAAAAATTGAAGTATCTATTCCAGTGTGATATTTCTCTTGTTTGTCCCAGTGACATATACTTGATATACATTTTGATGTAATGTGTATGGCTTTTGTTTTTTTGCCTTTTTTTTTTTTTTCACTTCAGTAATTAACATGAATGTCTCTCTCATTATGATGTTTCTGGATTCCTTTTCCTGAGAAGTATTGAACAATGTCAAGAGGTAGATACTCAGGAATAATGGTGAATGCTGAAGATTACCCTTGGTTTCTATTTTGTTGCAAAGGCCTAATTGCTTTAGTAGGAACAGGCTATGGAGAAGAGAACTGAACTCTGAGAACAGGATCCACAGTGTGAGATTAGGTAAGTAATCTTCTGGGGAAAGTGGCTTTCACAGTTAGGATATTGAATGGACCAGGAGAGGTATATGTGCAGTGTTAGATTATCTACAGAATTCAGAACATCTCTGGAAATAAATATCTGCCCGGGGTTGTTTAAAGTGTTCCTTATTCCCCCTTCCAGTCTCCTACCCATCCTATTCAGTCAAATTGCTTGGTCATGTTGTCAGTTTCGTACCTGGACAAGAGAAACCAGAGTGCAGGCAAGGTGAGCAAGCTCCAGGAGATCCTTTCTAGGCACACAAAAAAAGGTTCCTTGTCACCCATACCTGCCTCTAAGTCACCTCTACACACACACAAAAAATCTTGATCCTTATGCATTGGTGCACAGAAGTTAGGGCTCTGTGAGGAAAAGGACCTCTCTTTCTAAGACAGCGTATTAACTGGAGCCACAGTTCATATAGAAATAGCAAGAAAATAACTTCTTGTGAATCCAGCCCTCCCTTAGTTCAACATTAGAGTTAGGTGGACTCAGATTACCTGCATGATTTGAGTTCCACTGTCTCTAGTATTTCCAAGTAAGAAAAAGACATGTCTTTAAGAAAAAGTGCTGCCTTCAGAGTCAGGTAGCTCTTTCACAAGTGTAAACGAAGCTGCAGATTTTGCTGGTGACTTCCTTCAGTTTGTGTTCTCAGCAGTAAATTCTCTAAGTAACAGACAAAGGTCTCAAGCTGTCAGCCATTTACCACTGTGAATTGCTTTGGGAGAAAGATATTTTACTTTCTTTTTAATCCCGTACAAAAGCTGTCTCCTCAGACTTCTGGGTCAATTCCTTTAACTTTCATAAAATGCAGTTGCATTCAGTTAACTTTCCTACCCTAGCCAGCAATCATTGGTCATCTCAGGGGGAAACTGTGCCTCAGTCCACACTTCAGAGGCTTTGAATTTCATAATTCCTCAAAAATTTGGGGCAATTACTTCATTTCTATGCTGCATTAAAGGACATGATATCAGAACTTCAGCTCTTGCTTCTCTTGTTTGTGAAGTGAGGAAGAAAGCCCTTGGATCTGAAATGGTATCATTCAGCATGGGCAGCAAGTTGCTGGGAGAAGGCTGGATATACTCTCAAAAGGCAGACTAAAGAGAGATTTGACTCTATTACTTTCTTCCTTCTTCTCATGTTGCCCAAATGAAAAATTTTTAAATTTTCTGTGTCCATATTTCGCCTAATTTCTTCTCCAGAGTTATTTACTAAGGTTTGATTGTTCCGAATACTTGCCAGCATTTAAGAATGTTTTGACCTCTTAGTGCACACTGTTGGTTTTGAGTTACCAATGATAAACTGAATATTTATCCAATGATAAATTCTATAACTGCATTAATTTGCATGATGTATCTACAGAACTTCTAAACCACTCTTTTTTAGGAAAGAAAAACCAAAATATAAATACATAACACTTGAGAGGAAATCAAGTCAGATTGCAGAGTATTTCTGCCATTAATGGAACTATTTGTGCATATAGAAATGTATTTTAGTAAGTTACAACAGAGTAACAAGAAAGTTGAAATATCTGAATCTGTCTGTAGTATATTTTATGCTTCTAACAATTTCAGTTTAATTCCCTTGTTTAGTTTCATACTGATCATTTATACTGACAAAAAAGAAGGAAAAGAAAACAAGGAACCTGTCATCAATCATTCATTTAATCAAGTAGCAAAACTAGATAAATAAACATACTGAGTTAATTATTTTTCTGTATGTAATGATTGACAATAATGTTAATTTATTCCCTTTTTTAACCTTTGACTGTCAGTGTAGTTGGGATTAATAGGTACTGAAAAAAATAAGAACAAATAGATTTCTGATAGCCATTGAATGTTGCTAGCATTGGAGTGTTTTCCCCTGAAACTTCTCCCTGAAGATGTATCAGAGCTATGTCATGTGTTATTTTTCACACTTTCTTGTGCCGTGTTTCATGCCACTTTGGTGATTGCTATTAGTTTACAGACATATGGCCAGGAATATTTTATGAATGAAGGGGTTTCTGAAATATACAATATTACTTCTTCACATTTATATGAGAATTATAATTTGAAGATCTCAAAATAATTTGCAATTTATTGCAGTGTATTCAAAAGCTAGCAAAAAACAGTTAACAGCTAATAATTTCTGTTACCTGCTCTATCCATCAGGCAGCATTTCTTCTGCATTAGGAGAAGTGTGGCCAGGAGTGGAGCAGTGCTGGATCTTATCTTCACCAACAAGGAGGGTCTGTTTGAAGCAGTGAAGGTTGAGGGCAGTCTTGGCCTCAGTGATCATGAGATGGTGGAGTTCAAGATCTGGTCTGACAGTAACAGGATATCATGCAGGACTACAACCCTGGATTTCAGGAGGGCCAATTTTGGCCTTTTCAAGCAGTTGCTAGGTGAAATTTCATGGGACATGGCACTAGAGGGCAGAGGGGCCCAGGATAGTTGGTTAACATTTAAGGACCTCTACTTCCAAGGTCAAGATCAGTGCATCCCAGCAAGTGGAAAATCGAGAAAGGGAACCAGGAGACCTGCATGGTTAAGTAAGGAACTGCTAAGCAAACTTGCAGTTTGGTGGAAGAAGTGGAAGAAGAGTGGAAGAGAGTCTACAGGTTATGGAAGGAGGGGCTGGCCACCTGGGAGTATAGGACTGTTGTCAGAGAATACAGGGTGTTAACTAGGAAGGCTAAGGTCTCGTTTGAACTCATCCTTGCATGGGAGATCAAGGATAACAAAAAGGCTAGATTCCTTCAAAACTATTGCAGGAAAAGGTAAGGTTAGAGGGAATGTAGGCCCTCTGCTGAATAATATGGGTGCACTGGTGACAGAGGAGACAAAGAAGGTAGAGTTACTGAATGCCTTCTTTGCCTCTGTCCATAGTGCTGGAGACTGTCCTCAGGAGCCCCTGACACCTGAGGCACCAGAGGCTAGCATGACAAAGGAGGCTTCCCTGATTGATGAGGACTGGGTTAAAGAACAGTTGAGTAATCTGGACAGCCATAAATCCATGGGCCCTGATGGCATGCACCCACAGGTCCTGAGGGAGCTGGCACAGGTCATTGCCAGACCACTATCCACCATCTTCATGGTGTCATGTCATGGCAGACAGGAAAGGTGCCTGGGGACTGGAGGAGGGCAAACATCACTCCAGTCTTCAAAATGGGTAAGAAGGAGGATCTGGCAACTATAGACCGGTCAGCCTCAACTCCATCCCGAGAAAGGTAATGGAGCAACTTATTCTTGGTGCTATTCTTAGGCATATCAAGGTCAAGGGTGTCATTAGGAGCAGTCAACATGGTTTTACCAAAGGGAGGTCATGTTTGACCAACTTGATAGCCTTTCATGAGGACATAACCAGGTAGATAGATGATAGTAGAGCAGTGGATGTGGTTTATCTTGATTTCAGTAAGGCATTTGACACTGTCTCCTGCAGCATTCTTCTGGCTAAACTGAGGCAGAGTGCTCTGGATGATCAGGTGGTGAGGTGAATTGGGAACTGATTGAAAGAAAGAAGCCAGACAGTTGTGGTCAATGGGATGGAGTCTAGTTGGAGGCCTGTAACTAGTGGGGTCCCACAGAGATCAGTGCTGGGACCAGTTCTGTTTAACATATTTATCAATGACCTGGATGAGGGTACAGAGTGCACTGTCAGCACGTGTGCTGATGACACCAAACCGGGTGAAGTGGCTGACATGCCAGAAGTCTGTGCTGCCATTCAGCAATACTTGGACAGGCCGGAGGGTTGGTCAGGAATAAATTTAATGAAATTCAACAAGGGTAGAGTCTTGCTTCTGGGAAAGAACAACCCCAGGTATCAGGATAGGCTGGGGACTGAGCTGTTGGAGAACAGCGAAGGGGAAAAGGCTCTGGGGGCGCTAGTTGATGGGAGGCTGCCCATGAGCTAACTGCGCTCTTGTGGCCAAGAGGGCCAATGCCATTCTGGGGTGGATTAAAAGCGGTCTGGCTAGGAGATTGACATTCTCCTGCCCCTCTACTCTGCCCTGCTAAGGCTCTATGTGGAGTATTGTGTCTAGTTCTGGGCCCCCCACTTCAAGAGGGACATAGAATCGCTTGAGAGAGTCCAGCACAGAGCCACAAAGATGATTAAGGGAGTGGAACATCTCTCTTATGAGGAGAGGTTGAGGGAGCTGGGGCTCTTAGCTTGGAGAAAAGGAGACTGAGGGGTGACCTCATCAATGTTCGTAAATATTTAAAGGACAAGTGTGCTAGAGGAATGGAGCCAGATGCTTCTCGGTAATGGGTGGAAGCTGAGGCATAGGAAGTTTCATGTAAACATGAGGAGGAATTTTTTCACTGTGAGGGTGACAGACACTGGAACAGGCTGCCCAGGGGGATTGTGGATTCTCCCTCTCTGGATATATTCAAAACTCTCTTGGATGCCTTCCTGTGTGATCCTGCTCTGTCAGGGGGTTGGACTAGATGATCTTTCGAGGTCCTTTCCAGCTCCTGACATTCTATGATTCCATAACTTTATGGTATGTTTTTAGTGATTCAAAAATGAAAATTATTTCTTCTATTACAAAAAGAAAAAATAAAAAAAATATGCACAGTATGGTTCCTTTCTATTTCTTTTTAAGGAATGAAGGGAGACAGAGGTGGTAATGATATTGGCTCACACCTGTGTTTTCACAGAAAAATAGAACCCAGTAACAACAAAAAAACAACTGAAGACTCTAAAACCAGAAGAAAAAAAAATAATTAAAAAGCCTCCAAACATTTGTCACCTTGAATAGTTCTGCCATAATGAAAGAAAAAACGAAAAGATTCAGAAAATATGAAAGCCAGTTGTTGGCGTGGTGTGCAGGCATCAGACCTTCAGAAGTATATGTTTTTGTTAATGTTTTCCCAACAGACCTGCATCCCCAGGGACAGACTTCCTTGTCATTTTGTGGCCTTCAGAGAGCCTGTGGCTCTGCTGGGCTACAGCAGGTCAAGTTGAGGCAGCAGCAGGGCAGACCACGGTGGGGTGTGCAGCCCCCAGTGAGCTTTGTGTTGTTTGTGAGAGTGGACTCTGCAAGTGGACTCTGCTGCCTTCCTGTAGTAGAAATAATGTTGAGAGGCCCACAAAGGCAATTTGCAGACTGTAACAGTTAATGTCTAAGGTGTAATAGGTAAGAACAGGTAGTAAGGGTTGGAGGGACAGTAAGTACCCACTACAGCAACTGCCTGAGTCATGACTTTGAGGATCTTCTAGTCCCATACTCTACAGATGACTGGAAGCAAATTTTTGCTAATTTTTTTTCTATAATTTTACTCTTTAGGACAGCTAATTTTCTGACTGGGGTTATACTGAATGCTATACATTCAGTAACATATTCTAACCTTTTTTTTTTCAACAGAAAGAATAGCAAAAAGAATATAATTATTTTCTTATAATCATTTACTTAAGACAAAAATGTAAGAGACTCTAGCTGTGACGCAGAATATCGATTAGAGGACACTACTGCAAAAATCCTTGAAAGCAGTATGGCTAAATTTTTCCTCTCCAGCAGAATATCTCCTCTACCCCTACACTGGGCTGAGCACAATCTTGCCTTTTGTATATGACAGCTTTGTGTTTCTTAGCAGCTGTTTTCTCCTAGCTAAGCTTGACCGAGAATAGGGAATCAGATTAAAATATTCTGCTTTCTGGTAGGAAGGAAGAAATTGCAAATGTGAATTGTCCCATTGCTGATGTTCTGTTCTGAGCATTCCCTGCTGCTGAGGGAAAATGGTGCCCTCTAAGAGCACAGCTCTGCTCTAGCAGGTTGGCATCTATGTTAGCTGTCTGACACTGGCAGAACCTTTACTGGGAAATTTTTTAAACCAAATGTTCTAGGAAAAAAAACACTTCTTACTCTCTGAAGAAATGATGCTTATTTTAAGATAAGAGTATAGATTTATTAATATTTGGCTATTGCATTCTAGCTTTTAAAAAACTCATAAATATGTCAAATTAGAAATTTCAAAACGTTATATTTTTTGAAATACATTGTTTGTAAACCAGTAATGTAACAATTCTAGTCAATCTGTAATTTTTATGGAGTATAACATTATTAAGACAAATTGTTGGATTTAAACTAATATATCACACCAAAATTCATTTGTATTTTTAAGGTTCATTTGTATTTTTAGGGTTCAGAAATTTAACTGTTCAAGGATGTAGAATATTTTGTAATATTATGTCTAAATGTATTGACTATATTGATAGGTAGTTCTAGGTTATGTTGTAGTTAGTTGCCAGACTGCAGTCTTAAAGTATCAACAAATCTGAAGTTGACTGTTTTTCAGCTCAGGATCTGAATATTTCTTTAAAAAAAAAAAGATATTATTTTTAACACATTTGGAACAGATATTGTTATTAATATTAGACTGAACTATTATTTAATGGAAATTATTTTATTTTCAATTTAGATTTTGCAGACTATTGTGTTTTATATAGCATTTTCTAAGTATTTGAATTCTATTTTTCATTGTATTTTACTGGGCAGCTTATGTACTCAAAGCATCACCTAAGTACCAATAACACATTCTTGACTGAATAATGATGTACGTTGAATGTTACTTTTTTTGTCTTATAAATGGATGGCAATTTACACAGCTGTGGATGTGGGATGTTTCAATCCCAGACCATGTTGTAAGAAAAATTGAATGACAGTGAGCAAAACAGCAGTAATTATAAAACTAATTACTAAATGCTGATGATGCCCATAGGCTTTGCATAACTAAAATTAGAAAAGGAAATTGCTTTCGGCTTCAGAGAGGCAACATGCTAGTTATTTCACTGTTTCAGTCAAAATGGAACATGGTGTATAAAGTTCAATCAGGAAAAAAACCACATTAGTTTACACACATAATTTTTTTTATGCAGAAATGTTAAATAATTCATCCTTTTTATCTTTTAATACAAACATATCTGTAACATAAATCGAGAAAAATGACATGAAACTACTTGTTGAATATGTTTCTGTATAGCTCCACAAGGTCTGTCGTACCATTGAATTACTTTAGCTTTGATGTTTATCAAAAAACCTGCAGGAATGTCAGAAGGAGGAGTTTTCTATATATGAAGTAAATGTTTGGGATAAAAATCAGAAGACTGGATTTCAAAATTCCCTCAGATGGGTTTCAGCTCCTATTATATGTATCCTGGGGATACATTT
>JANHGL010010148.1:156518-195178 GCA_024611195.1 Ceyx melanurus
GGGATACATTTAAATATATATATATATATATATATATATATATATATAATTTTTTTGTGTGTGTATCTACATGGGGACCATATTAATTTGCTACACATGTAGGTGTTTCCCAGGGACAGAATGGCTAAAACAAATCTTAAGGACTGCTTTGAATATAGCATATTTTTATATTTGGTATTCATGCTTATATTACATATACATAAATACCTGTATTTGGTTAGATACACACATAAAACACTTAAATGGAGCTTACATAGATTACTAAACAAGTTTAATGTGCCTTATAGAGGTGTGCAATATGTAGTTCAGTGTGGTTTGGGTTTTTTTAGTACTGCATTTATTCTTTTTGCTGAAGAAAATAAGAATGTCATATGCATTCTTAGTACATTTCTTAAAAAAAAATAATCTTTTAAAAAAAGGACTAAAACATTGATCAGCTCATGAGCTACAAAAGTATTAGTGACATGAAGATAAAGTGGTGACAATTCAGGAGACACACAAGGATTACTGCTTGTAAGACTCAGCTTAACATTTAGAATCTATGTTTTTGATTAATTCAAAATTATGTGTACATTATAGGATTTATCCTCTAAGTTCAGGGTTGGGATTTGGGGGATTTTTTAAATTCCCAATTTTTCTTTCACTTCATTTTTTTTTAGCTGAGCTGAGACATATTTACATTTGTCCTGTGTAACTCATAGATAGCACCTTCTTAAAGGCTTGAATGGAATGCTCATTGGATTTTCATCCATCAGTGTACATCACATAAATAAAGCCCATTACATATGAATATGTGTTTTAACTGTAAAGTAGTTGAAATATATCTAGATTTAATAGCTGTTGATAATGGAATCTAAAAGTGAAAAATACAAATTCTAATCAAAATTATTTTTAGAATTGTGTATCTTATTTAACCATCTGGGTTTTGATAAGTACACTGTAAGCCTTAAGAACATCTTGATTTAAACATTCATAGGGAAGAATATCTTAATTGTCATAGAGTCATAAAGTACATTTCAATATATAAATGTTACAGTAAGTCTTTTTTGTTATGTAGGCTGCTGAGTTATTTTTCATTTTGTATGTCCCAGAAAATTTGTATTAAGGCAGAAGATCTGAAATAGAGATGCCACATATTGACACAGAGAATAAAAGGAGAATGTTTGTTTCCCATAGCTGATTTTGTAGAATCAAAATCTACAATCCTTACTTTGATAAAGTCCCTCTGTCTAAAGGCACATTTCTGTTCACTTGTGAGGAGCAGATTGTAACTATTCCTATGCACTGTTTATATGTAGAAATTAATTCCAATCCAGGTTTGTAAGAACGACCTAAAATGGTGTTGAAGCTATAAAGAACTAAAGCACTTCTCCATTCTTAGGGATTTTGGCATTAACAGTGATAGCATTATTAGTAGCATCATTTCTGTTTCAGTTCTGATTTCATTAAAATCATTAAGGCATGCTAGTAAATGGGATTGTCTCTAAAAGGCAAATAAGAAATCCTTCCTCTAAGATGGAAGCCATTTTCTCTGAGAGTTCTGTCATGTTACACTTTAGCAAAATCTATTTATTGTGTGAAAATAAACCATTTATTTTCAGCACTTGAAGTATACAGAATGTCTGACTGACTGCTATCATAGCCTGTTGTTTTTAACATAAACATTACAGCTGTGTTTGCTTTGAAATATTTGGCCATTATCCAGTAAATCTGTGCTGGAACACTGAATTATCACCTTATGCCCTCCTCTATTGTAAGAAAGTTCTTTTGTCAATAAAACATTGCTGCTGTCTTTTCCTACTTTTTATTTCTGCATGTTCAGTAACATTGTTTTGTTTATTATGATTTAAAAGCTTCTAACTAGTCAATGTCCTGATCAGGTAACCTAGCACCTAGCAGGCATAAAGAAATAGTGATAAAAGTCAGTCCTTAGTAGATTAAATTAAGAAATTTAGTTTTGACCCCATTTCTTTGTGAATGTTTTCAGTCTTTAAGATTTTTAAGAATTTTAACTATCTGACTATGCCACTCTTTTCTTGACAGATATGGAGTGACCTGTATCTTGGTTGTTGTCTTAATCTTTCACAGCTATCACATTGTATCATGTGAGATTTCAGAGACTAGGTACATCATAAAAAAAAAGGTAATTAAAATAGATAAAAAATAGCACAAAATCTCAGTTTTTACTATGACAGTAAGTAGGCAAGTCTTACACTACTGACCCTAAGATATATTCTGTTACCTTTTTAACATTTCAGGTTTTATCTCCTCAATTCTCAATATGTAATGTTGTATCCAGAAGAAACTGAGCTAGTATTTAATAGGCATGTATCTTCCCTATTAATGTTGGCATCTGAAATTCAGCATACAGTACATTGCGCAAGGTTGGGTGTTTTCTCGTGTATGTATGTGAGAATGAAGGAATTGCCACACATTTTACTTTTCTTTCAGTGTTCTTGAAGGAAATTCTTTTACATATGCTAGCTGTCTTCTTCTAAAGTTGAAGGGTTTTTCTAGTTTTTCAAGTCTTTCTACTTCTCTGTGCCATTTTTTGATTCTTTGAAACACTTTCCAGTATCAGAAGTATCAAAAAATCTCAATTAATAAACATGCACTTAACTTTAGGCATGTAACAGTTCCATTGATTTAAACAAGATTATTCATTTGCTTTGAGTTAGTAATCTTTTCAAGAGTCTTGCTGAACTTGAATCATAACAAAAAGGCGAAGAGTGGTTCTAAAACTATGTCCAAAATTATCTTCTTCAGCTTATTATCTTTTCAGTCTTTCTTTGTCTTTGTAATCCTTTATCAATTTATCAGTCTGTATGACAAGCTTGTATCTTAGACAATTTGTATTCTATTTTTCAAGTCTCTCTTTGCGAAATGCTAGATCTGTTGTTTTTGTGGTGTCTGTTCTGCATTACATTTATTGCATTCTCTACGTGGGTTTTTTTAAGAATTTACAAGATTGATTTTAACCACATGCATTTAGATTGCAGAATTTGGTTTGAAATCATTGCAAAGACGACCAAAGCACTTGCAAGTTAAGTCTCCAAGATTGTTATCATTGTATGATAAATTCAGCTGAGTTCTGCCTGTTCTGTGTTATTGGCACAAGAGAGTGCATCAAAGGTCTTTAGCACAAATAAACTATGTAGTTATCTTAGAAAAGAAGCCTCTGTTTTTAGCCAACAAGATCAGGTCCACTTTCTCTATGATCAGAGTATTACAAAGCTAGCAAAGAATAATTTATATCAGAGGTTCTGTGATGGAATGAAATGGAGCTCTTTTGAAGTATGATCTCTGAAAGCACAGCATGAAGCTCAAATAAAGTGAAGGACATTCGCTATTACAAGTAATGTCCTTAATAATCTTGTTAGTCTAGTCTCCCTCTGTACGAGACAAATGGAACATTATTGGCTTATGGGCTGTAGTAAATAATTTAGTTTCCAATATTCAGGCTGCTTTGACAGTAAATTAAAATGACATGAAAGGGGCTTGTTGAATAAAGAAAGTATCCAATCAAATTTAATTGGCATGACTAAGGCAGTAGAAATATGTTTTATAATTAAACCATGTTGTCTTGGAGCTTTATAAGCATGTATGAATCAAAATGTCAAAAATTATTCTTTGATATGCATTTGAAACTTTGTATGGTGAATAGTTTTCTTAAATGAGGTTCTAGACATGCATATTGATTCAACATGAAAATAGTTTTAAAGTTTTAAATAAGTATAGTTTTAGCATTTATCTGCTGATCCAAGGATTTTCTGCAAAAGATTGAAATAGTTTTGTGGTCCTCTCATATTTAAATCTGGCTTTAGTACTAGTTTTGTATGATCCAGCTTTTAACTTGGTTATAAGCTCCCCAGTTTTTTTCCTGTTGTTATAATCCTGCATGATTGAAATTAGTGCTAATAGGTGAAAGTGTAGAAAAATGAACCCAACAGGAGGAAGAAGGAAAAAAAAAAGATAAACTAGGTAGTGATGTAACAAATAGCTTTCTTTTACTAAAGCATTTCTTTAAATGTTTCTTATTTTATTCAAGCAAAATTAGATGTCCCATATATCAACTAAATATTACCAAATTATTAATTTATTATATTAATTGTTGAGTTCTTTACTCATCTCCCTATGTTTTTCTTAACTGCACAAAGAGATGACATTTCTGTGGTTCCAAGGACAGTATCTTTAGAAATTTGTACATTTACAATAATTCTTTTGTTCTTACATACAAAATACCCTAGTACATAATACTCTGTTATTCAGACATGCCAGTGATACTTCTTTCTTTAAAAAAAAAGCATACAGCTTGTCTGGTCATTGAAAGAAAAACACAAATATTTTCATAGAAAAGTTTATCAAAAACTCTTCTAAACTAACCTTGTCATTTGGAAATTATGGACAGATGACTCCTCTCCTATGTTAATAATATTTAAGTTTCTACAGTCTGATGTACTTGCATAAACCTTATCTATGTCAGTATATTGGACTCACATATGTGAAGTGTGACATCCTGCAGTGCCAGATGCTCTGGTTACCAAGATGTACAAGCTCATAAAAAGGTGAAAATTTCATCAAAAAAATGTTTACTTTTCATAGATGTGGTAGTTGGATGTCCAATTGCTTGTCTTATATTCCATTCATAGATAAATGGGTGAAAATTTCCAGCTTTTAGATGAATGAACTCCAGGTGAACAGAGCTAAATAAAGGCTCTAGTTGATCTTCAATATCTGGAAGTCTCATTCCCTCTGAAAAGAGAAGTCAGAGTTGAATGGGGGAAGCCAGCCTTAAATTTCTGCTCAGGACAAATCTGCACTTGTCTTCTCAGCATTGTGTTCCTTCACACTTTTATTCTCTCACATTAGAGCCTTGTAGAAAGATTTTGAAAGTTAAGTGCAAAACCTTCTAAAATGCCTTTCATGTTTCTCTCCTTAGGATACTTCTGACTAATCAGTGTGCTGATTAAGCCGAATTTTGCCACTAGTGACAACTTAGGCATTGATTTTTTATATTGTGCCAACCAGATTCAAGAGGATAAGCCTTCCACTCTAGTTCATGAATCTTAGTAAAGCTCCAGCTGGGGAGCTTGCATTCCTCTAGCTATGTTATATTTACATCGGCATAAATATTGAATACCTTTGCTGAAAATTATTGAGCTGCTGTGAGAGGTCCATGGGCCTTGTTTCTGTTAACTAGTACTGTTATTCTGAGTCTCATAGCTATGCCACATCTTCTGATAGCCAAAATTCTTCTCAGTGTCACCAAGCAGTACGAATAGTCTTTCAAGAATGGATTCCCATTGTAAATAATCAAAAATAATAAATAAAATAGTGCCAGTCCTTCCATTGCCAAATAAAATAGCAAAATATTTTCAGTGGGTCAGGATTCCATTGCAGAATTTGGGTTTTTTTATGCTAATATCTCAAGTTTTCCAGGCAAGACAAACTCATTGAATTTTTCTGGAATACTTTTCTTGCATGATGGATGGTTCTTAGAAGAATAAGATTTCTGAATCATTCTTCAAAGTGGAGGACATATTTTTATATTGTGTTGCCTGTACTTTGTGTCAGCAAAAAATTCCACTGATTTTGCTTTAACTGGCCATTAAGAAAATATGGTGGAAAATAGTGAAGACAATGTCATGATCACTGATTACATTTTTTTCTATTCATATGGTTCCATCCTTCTATACTTTTTCTAATTTCCTACTTGAGATTGAGAGTTGATAATATTTTTGTTTATTCTCCCTTGTTTACAAGACTTAGGCACTCTCTTCTTGTGTCATACCAGCATTATTTTTTTTTTTCAATATTTTTATTCTTATGAAGGAATTAATTGCTAGAATAGAGTCAGTTCTGGTCAGACTCAAGATTTAGACCATGTTAATTTTACAGTGTTTACAAATTGTACAACTCACAAGAACACTAAAAAAAAGAAAGGCAGGGGGAGGCAAATTCTCTTTTATTTGTTCATTGCATTACTTCAAACTGTGTTTCTTTGATACTGAAGAAGTGTAATTGTATTTTATTAGAATGCAAACAGGCCATTTTTAAAAAACAAACAAAAGAAAAGGCAAAAGAAAAATAGATACTTGAAAGATCTTGTAAAAACAGTCATCTTTTTAGATGTACTTTTTGATATATTAGTGAAATCTAGTGGAGGAAAGTCAGAGGTTTCCTTGCTGCATGTGGTGGTGTGATGGATATTTTTGAAAAAGCTTATTTATTGCATGGTCCATTACTGCTGAAGTGGAGATTGAAATGAATTTCCAAATAAAAAAGAACTTGGAGAAAAATAGATCTCTCTCCATATGTATAGCACTTTCCTGAATTAGTATTACAGAGCTACTTTACCAATTTAAAATCAAAACAAAACTGAAAGGAAGAATGCAAAATTGTATTTTTACATTGTGATTCAGTTAACTAGACAACCTCCGTAATGTCAAGAGTGTCATTTTTTGTTGTTGTTATGAAGTCTAGATTATATTCAGTCAATACAGAATAAGACTTGGGAACTCTATTATGTGAAAAATGACCATATGTGATAGATTTTTACAGAATAAAATTCACAGTGATACAATTGCTTACCTTTTCACAGTGACACTTATTAGAACTTATGAGAATCATAAGAGGTAATCTCCTCCTAGAGGCAATCTAACTTTGTATTTGTTTGTTAGAGCATTGTGTATTATTGGTGAGATATGCAGTCCATCTTGTTTAGCTGAGACAATGCTGTACTGTGTACCACACTATACTCAAGTTCTTATAAATAACTTCTAGTTATAGCTTAATGAACAAAATATTAAATATTACTAAAATTTGAAGAAAATGTTTTGACTTTTTTTCAGTGAGCTTTTTTCTTTCTTATTCTTTACTAACTTCATGCAGAATATGTATAATTTTTTATCCCACTGAAATTCATCATCCACTATTTCATATAGATGAAATATGAGAGTAAAAATAGTAGAATTTTTAAGGCTTTTGTGTAGACTCAGGAGACTCTTTTCTGCAATATCTAACTGCAAAGGTAATGAACTGTAAAATATGTTGGAATGATTGGGGATTAAAAATCTCTGGTGTGTAGTGACAGTACAATTATATTCCACAGTAAAGGTTTCTTACATTAAGTGTAATAAATAAAACTTTTTTTTTTTTTCTTTCTCTGTGGTTGTCATCACTGTAATGATAGCTTTGACCTTCTCCTCTTCAAATGTCGTTAGCCTGCGACCAACTAGTCAGGATACTATAGAATGAATTGGGATGTCTGTACAAGAAGTCAGCTATTGAAGAAAAAAAAAAGAAAAAAAAAGTCTATATTGTAACTTTTTTCCTACTTTACTCACGTTTTCTGTCTTGCACCATGGTAATTTATTTTAAGGTATCTTTAACTCTAGCAGCTGAAGCTATCCATTTAGCTCTTAACACATCTAGTTAGCATTTTTAATTTTCAGATTTATAGATGCTTGTAGCATGTTACTCTTTCTTTTCAAACAAGAGCAGCCCTGATCATCACTTTGTTGGAACCAACTAGAGGAATAGGAAATAATTTCCAGTTTCTTTTGAAAGGTGGAACGGTCAGATGGAGAAACATATTATTCCCTTCATTGGGTTGTTCCATCTATGCAATAACTCTCTGTTTACTCTTCTGGAGACTGGAAAGAATCAGTCCTACAAAGAGTTTAGCTTCTCAGCTCAGGGAACAAGGAGTAAAGCTTACTTCAGTGTTGCAGCTCTGGGGTCCGTAAAGTAATTTCCCTTATTGACTATAATTTTTAGAGGTAGTTATTTGTCTTAAAGAAAACCCTACATGCAGCAAGGCACATAAAAATAGGTGCATTTGAGTTAATAGTTGACAGACTTTCTAAATATTATTGCTATAACTATCCTGTTCAATTACACAGCAGTGCATCATACAGCATTAATGATCTTGGGAACAACAAACAGTATTAGTTTGTTAGTATCTAAAACCATCTAAATAATTATATTTCTACTCACTTTATGGGCATCCCTCATATGACCAGTTAAAAGATATGAAAGCTCACTTGGTCTAAATTTATCTGAACCTTGAGATGGGACAACTGAAAACTCCTTTGCTTTATGAGAACTTTTGATTAGGGTTTGGGTAGGCGGATAACGAAAGAGTGAAACATTGAAATGTACCTAAATAACATGCTGTTACAGACCTTATGATAGATTTGTGTTTGACTTAACAGCTTTTGGAACCTAATAAAAAGAACTTAATTGACAATTTCTTGAAATTGCTAAGAAAACCTCGTGATCTTGGTAGGGTATAATAAGGAGTTTTCTCATCACTGTCTTCAAGATTGAGCCTATACAAAAAAAAAAAAAAAAAAAAAGGATTTATCTCTGTGGTAACTCTAAGTAATTGATATACAGACAAGGTTTGGTTCCAATTTGCCAGCAATAAAGTTGTAATAGGGTTTTCTCTGCAATTTTAGCCTTAATGTGCTCATTCCAAAGAGTGGTATTTTTCCAAGCGAACAAATAACATCAGTAAAGCTTACGATCAGTAATAGCCCCACACTGATGCTCGCATTAAACTTGTTAAATCAATTCACTAGACACTTTATAAGTGGACTGTCTGTTTACTTTGAGTTGCACCCTGTGAGGATTATCCATCAGTTACATTTATTTGAATGATCTTTACATTTGAAATTTGTAATTGTTCATGCATGATTGTGGTTACAAATCTCTCTTCTCATATTTTTGCAGCTTTATTTTTGTGGCTTCTAATTTTTCTACCTTAGTTGTATGAAGGATATGGGTATTTAGTGATACACAGTAGAATGCATTGTATGTTTAGCCTTAGCCAAATCCTAAATGAGCACTTTGCTGCATAATTACGGTGGCTTTTCTTAGTAGTTATATATTTCATATTTCTGTTTACTGAAGGTACCAATCCACTATGCACAGTATTGTTCTTCTAGGATAAAAAAATTAACATATAAATAATGTAGGATTACAGTATTTTGAAATAATTAGCAGAATGTTGTAAGTACTAAATGATTTATTAAAGATGTAATTTAGTCAGATTTGCTGCATAAGATATCAGAGTGCAAAAACCCATATTGTACTCTGCAAGGAATAATTTTGTAGTTGGTTAATCTACCAACTAGGCTTCATTTTTTCACTCAGAACAAACTTGGTATGCTATTGCATACTATCTTTTGTCAGTAAACACAAAGAGAAATCTGAAGTAATCTTTCTTATCCAATAGCCTTCAGTATGTTTACCTTTCTTTTGTTCTTCGGTTCTATAAAACTAGACTAATATAAAACAACATTTATGAGTTTAAAGTTTGTGTATCTGATAGCTAAGTACACATTTTTAAAGGTAGTGCAAAACAAAAATAATGTCATCACCTACTACATGCATTAAAGAAACTGAAAATGTTTTGGGAAGAACTGAGGTTCTAGTAAAATAATGGGTTGTATGTAATGGGAAATTCTTGGATAAGGAAGCCCTATTGCACGTTTTGTAGCTAAAATCTGCATGGATTGTTATGATTATTTACCCTTTTGTCACACTCTCGAGGCTGAATCCACAAATGTAGAACACTGAAGAAAAACCTGCTGCCTATGAAATTTTACTGCTGTCCCTTACATGCATCACTTCCCATCCTGGTGAAAATAATTATTTACCTTTCCCTTAAGTATAAATAAGTTTTTATCATGGATGTGTGATGTGTTTTTTGAAATGGTAGCCAGCTTATTTATAAAAATATTCAAACAAGATATATGGAAGATTACTTCTTTATTATTTTTAATCTGTTATTCTTCATGTGTCCTTATTCTAGCTCTCTGCCTAATCTAAATCTATCTATTTTTTACTTATTTTCAAGGAGGTAATTTGGCTTAACTGAATATGGTCATGTGGAGGGAAATGTCTCCTCTAGAATATACTAGAATTCTGTAAATACATAATACTGCACTATTATGAACAGGAAGAATGAGAAATTTAATTTGCTGTACATATAAATACTTCATCAACCCAGACATTTTTCTTCTGATTCACTGTTCATCATTTCACACTGGAAGAATCCCATCCCTTAAGCAACCTCTTTCATTTTTTAGTTTTTATTTTTCTTCTATATGTGTAAAAGCAAACACCTTCTGTCTCTTCCAGCCCCAACTCCAGAAATAATCTGGTATTCTCCTGTTCTGTAGAACAGAATTTCCAGCCCGTAAAATACCTAATTTTAACACTTTGGGATCCTCAGCAGAAATTGAGATACATGTTTTTTGCCTATTTAGACTTAGTGAATTGGTTTCAAGTGTAGATTTGAAATTTTTAAATACAGAAGGTAGGGGAACATAAGTTGATATCATGTCATTGTTTCCTCTGCCCCTTTCATCTTCACAGCTGCAACTGAAGGAAATTGCAGGTGATTAGAGAAGATGTTGAAGTTGTAAGAAGCTTAGTGATAGAAGACTTTTTTGTGACTCTCAGTTTAATTAGGATAGAATAATATGATTTACATAATTCTGTCCTGTTAGATCACAGTTTATTGACACTTAGAGTATGTTGATGCATCTTAAAAGCCACTTATTGATGGAACAT
Organism: Ceyx melanurus; assembly: GCA_024611195.1. Lineage (NCBI taxonomy): Eukaryota > Metazoa > Chordata > Aves > Coraciiformes > Alcedinidae > Ceyx > Ceyx melanurus. The sequence continues at coordinate 167,103 of JANHGL010010148.1, forward strand.
TTTGACATACTTGAACTCTCACTTCCCTTTCTGTGGTTCATTTGATGTGATGGTAGCATCAGCAGTTTGGGAAGCGAACTCTAGAAGAACCAGGATGTGTAGTTTTTCTGCCTTAACAAATACCTCTACCCAGTGTTGGACATGAGAATCCAAAGTGGTCAGAGGTGGAAATAGGGGTGCCTCCATCTCTCAGAGTGACTACAGGCAATGTATTCCCATGTCACTGAATGGGAAGCAGAAGGTGGGAGAGGCCCACCCTTCCCACTCAATGCCTGAAAGCATCTGGGTTTGTCATACAAATGAGTTTTCCATCAACAACTTCATAAGCAGTACATATGACATTGATGATATTTTATGCAAATAATAATAGTAATCTTCCTAATCTGTTTGCTACTGTAATGTCAGTCGTCACAGTTCTTCTCATAATTCCTATCTAGGGGAGCTATATATTTTGAATGGGTTGATAGTAGAATGGTTGAAGAGGAGAAAAATCACAAAGAACAATTACTGATAAGCAACTTTATATTACATGTGAAAAGAAGAATATTAGTCCTGTAAGCATTCTGGTAAAGGGAATTGCCCTTAATCTGGAAAATGCTTCTCATGCACTCACAGAGATGTTGCAGTGCTTACAGGCTTTCCTGACATATCTCCTAGTTTAGCTACGTATTCTGCAGTTATTTATGGGTAGATCTCTGTTCAGAATTCAAATCCATTTGACTCTTGCCAGTATATACAGTACCAAGCAAAAGTTTTGAGTGAGGTTTGGATAATATTAGGAAATCTTTCAGTAATTAAATGAACAGGATTTTTGAGTGTGTGTTCGCTTGATTTTTTTTTTTTTTCTAATTATTGGGAAGTGAATAAATCTGCCCATTTTAATCTAGATCACTAAAATGATTTTCTCTGCAAATTGAGCTAAGTCCAGTGAATGATGTCAAAGACGTCAAGGCAGATGTTCTACTCTAAATAATAGATTTTTTTATCTTTCTGTAAAGAGAGAATATATATATATATTTTTAATATTTGATAAAAAAATCATGGACAAGTTATGGTTTCTGTTACTGGCAGGTGCTTTTTATTTTGTCTTTCAATGGAAAGCTCTACATCCAGTCAAAGGTTCTTCCTGCACAGAAGTGGTCAACAAGCTGGCAGAATTGTAGAACTTCAGTTCTACTATCCAACAACATTTGAGGGAATAATGGGATTGTCACAGCCAGCAGCCTTTGACTCCCATCTCTGGCCCACTTGGATGGAGTGGAAACAACTTGCTGCATGAATTTGGAATAATTGCTAAATTTCTTTTAGGCTCAAATTGAAATATCTTGAATCTTTTGAAAGCTGCCTTAACTGCTTTATCACCTTGTCCACTCTATTCAGTAATGAATAGATTAATTTTAAAGGCTTCTCCAACATTTCTATAACTGTAATATTAGTTCTAGATAGATTACAAAGAATTTCAATGTTTCTGTTTATTTAGTTTTCATTTCTGATTTTGTTCAGCTCTTTTGCAGCTATAGGGTAGAAGATAGGCTTAATCAAATACTTTTTCCATCTGACTGAATGCATCTACCTAATTGACAAGTATAGAAGAAGAAGTACTACTTGCACAAAATAGTTCGAGATGAAAAAAAGCATTATTTTTAAGAAATGACCCCTTTGGTTTCCTAATAAAAGCAGGCCATGTGAATAATTACTTCCCACTAATTTCTGATAAAACTCTTACTGCAAAAAATGCCCTGCTTGCTTTTTTAAAAGCAAAGGAGTAAAAAAGTATTGATGAGATTTATTAACTTTGCAGTGGAAGGTGTTGTGAGATTTTATGTAATTGTTGATTAGACAGTACTCTCCTAGGCCAGCCTCACTTATGCAGTGACCTGCTCAGAAGAATCCCTGGTTTGTTTCTCTAGGGTATTGTTAGTTTTTATTTTGCATGAAAAGTTATATTCAGAAAGTATTGATAATATATTCAGAAAGTATTTTTTATGTATATAAGTTATATTTGGAATATTTTTTTAAAAAAACCAACATTATTTAACAAGAGAATATGGTCATTTTGGTGATTGATATTTAAGATCTGGTGTGAAAAGAAAGTGGAATGTCTAATAAGAACATCAGTTAATTAAAATAATTATTTTCCTCTTTTCATGTTTGCATTTTGTTTGAAACACAGAGCTAATGACATAGGTTCTTATGGATATTCTTGTTAATATGTGCTTGGCTTATTTTACTGTTAGTAAAATATGAATGTTATCAATTCTTGATTAATCCCCTGAAGTGCACAACTTTAATGCAGTCATAACTGAACCCTTATATATAAAGAATGGTTTTATTGTTTCCAGCTCATTCTGTGACATTACAGAGCTTGAAAGTATGGCCCCATGTAACTGTTCTTCCACAAGTGTCTGTATAGCAAGCTTCTGACAATTGCATGTTTGAAGATTATTATCAGAGTCCTAATTGCCTCCTGTAACCCTTGATTGGCTCAAGAAATGGATTAATTTTGCCCCTTGGTTACAATTAAAAGAAAAATATATTTAAAGACAAATGAATAACAGCAGCTGAATCATCCTTTCTGTCTTATGTCTGTTCTGTCTTCATTAATCTGATGCTTTTATTCTTTTTTCTTTTCTAAAATGAAATTCTGTTAGGGCTTGTGCTGCCAATTTTTAAGGACACTGGTTCAATGACTGTGTTGTATGCTAATGATTTCTTCAAAGAGAGCAAGAAGAGCTCGGCCAACTCAAACCTTTAATGATATCCACAAGCTAGGGATAATACGATGTCGGACATAACCCTGCTAATGCAGCCTCGTATCAGTGTAAGGCAGCACTGGCACATCAAGGTTTATGATATACATGTGTGTGGAGGCCCATGGCACTAATAAAGAGATGCATTGTCATGGTGTGAAGAGGTCCTTGGCAAGCATAGAGATGATGGAGAAATTCGCTCATAGGGGTTTAAGAACCCCAAGAGAGGTAACTTCTATATAATATTGTAGCACATTGTGAGATCGATGGTGCTGAGAAGGCAACAGGGGGTTGAAGTATGATGTTGTATCTAGAATGGGAAGATCATAAACTGCTTGTAAAATAATAGGAAGGGACATAGCAAGTATGGGAAGCATTCAGAGGGAATGCTGAATAAGAATAGTAATAAAACAAGCAGAGGTATGGTCGGTGCGACAAGTGGTGCTTTTAGAAAAGGAAAATAGAAAAATATGTCAAATAAGTGTTAGCTCTAAGGAGGGACTGTTGGAGAGTTGCAAAAGGGTGTGGGGAGGGAGGTCACATAATTTTGGGTCAATCTTCAGATGTAAATCAATACTTACTTGTAAAGTGTAAAAGTTGGGAAAACAGGCCAAACAAATATTGATTTAAAGCAAGAGCTGGTATGAGCGTTTAATATTGTTGTTCCCTTTGTTCAGTCTGGCATTAGAACCTGAACTCTTCTTTATTTACTTACGAGTAGGTATGGGGCAGATAACTTTGATAGAGGTTTTTAGGCTTGCTAGTGGTGATCTGAAGCTTGACCTGTGAAGACTGTCCTTTCTGGGCATCAAAAGTAATATAGTTTTAAAAAGCAGTACAGTGCCTCTCCTAAGTGACCTGCCAATTGTGCTAAACTGAAATGTTATTTGTAGTGCTTTTGGAATGTGGTTTAATAATTCCCAGAGGACAGAACTCTGACCGTGAAATACATTTCACTTTGGACCTGAAGACAGACCTGCAGTGTGGTTCTGCAGGTGAAGGCTAGTGTTTATATCCAGTAAGACTCATGGCCTAAAGCAATTCATGAACTTGCTGGAAAAATGTTCTAAAGAGATGTATGCTGCTTTGAATTATTCTTTTTATCTCTTTTTTGTTGTTGTTGTTGGTTTTTTTTGTTTTTTTCTTTTTTCTTTTCTACGTAGATTGTTCTACAGCTGTTAAAGAATGTCCAAATGCATGGTATAAATAGTTCAATTTCAGAAGTATTTAAAGAATGGCAGAATAGATAAGCACCTGACAACAAACTTACAGAGAGGAATATTTAATTTTTCACTATTCCAGTTTTCTCACCAGACAGGTAGTTATTATGTATGTGCTATGCAAAAACACAGCGGGTTCGTTTTACAATTTCTCTTTTTGTTTAACACACTGATTCTTTGGCAGAGAGGTGCCTGACTGTAAGAAGTTGTTTTAATACTTAAATTTGGTAGTGATTCATAACCACGTTTTGGAACATCTGACACTAAAAATAATTGCTAAGTTTCTTGTAGGCTCCAAATTAATAACAATGTGTTGCTAGAGAAGATTCTGTTGATATAGTCTCCCTACTTGTTTCCAACTTTATGTTGATACAACTCAAAGATAAGAATTAGATATATTTTACTTGTCAAGTGGTTTCTTGGCTTTCATTTAAAAAAACCCAGCTTTTACACAGATGAAATTTCCTTGCTTAGCTTGTGGCTTAGTAACATGTACAGTATTTCTTTATGTATCTGAACTTGAAATCATTAGAAGTAAAAGATATAACTAAGAAATCAATTGTTGGCACTTATTTTCTTCATATTCATTACACATGTAGATGGGTTGAAGTGCAATGCATGATAAAGCTGGTTGATGGAGTTTCATGCTATTATCTGAAATGTCATATTTTTACTTTATTCCCTTGGAATTTGCTGAATACACAAGTGATTTCACTTGAAAACCAAGGTTGTATATTTAATGCACTTTATTAGTACTAGGTATTTAATAATTAAAATTATTAAATGAGCACATATGTTATACAATTAATGTACATAAAGCCTTTTTATCACATTTCTTTAAACATTAGTAGAAAAACATGATTGCAGAAGTAAATTCTAGTTAGTCCTAGTGCACTTGCAACTCTCATGCAGTTTGACTGTATGTTCTGTCCTGAAGCTGCCTGAAACCCCTGGAAGCTGAGCATTGGAGATAGAATATGTTGTGTCAGTTGGGTACTTTCCTGAATATTCTCCTTGTAATGATGTGGAGAAATTATTGACTCTTAGGTGTTCCTACAGATTGCCCTTCCCTCATTGTACTGAGGTGGTTTTAAGCATATGAAGAGTACAAAATAAAGCTGAAAAGCTCAGGTAACTAGGCCACTGTAGTCTCAAGTATTTGTTAATGAAATATTCTCAAAGATTTGTTTCAATAATATCTATTATTTTCTTATTTATATTACATAATATGTAGTTTTAATATTGACTTCAAGACGTTTAACTAATGTTTCACCTTAGAAATTGTGCTTTCTCTTGTACTTTATTTTCCACCACATGAACAGAGTAAAAGGCTCATCATGCAGAATTGCCATAGGCTCTGCCCAAATAGCCAGGGTGTCTCATCCAGTTCTTTATAGAAATACTATAGAGTAAATACTTCAAAGATTAAAAATAAAAAGTATAACCGTATTTCATAACATTAATTTGTTTCAAGATTTGTATGAATGATTATCTACAAATATTGTGGGACTAGAAAGGAACACTTTACTGAAATGTATATTAAGTATCTTCACCAATGGCATATGTAATATCCTTTCTAATTTCATTTATAACAGGGTAAATATTCTAGAAGTTGGCTGCTTGACCTTCATCATGAGTTGAACTCACAGTGTCACAAGTGCACTTGTAAAAAGATTGCTTGCCCAAGTGCAGTTGGCAGCTTGGACAATGTGCTCACCTGTACTTCTAAATAAAGCAACATTATTCAGCAGTGTAGTAGTGTAGATGTCATCTGAATGCATCATTTCTCCTCTTTATAGAGCAACGTCTGCATAAAGGTAAACAAGACAAGGTTTGCAAGTAATGCCATTTATTAGATTAGCTGATATGGTGAAAAAATAGCTAGGCAAACTAGCCCTTCTTTGGGTCAGTAAAGGCATGAACTTTGGTGAAGTTTATAAAAAGAAAACACTAGAATACAGCTATATACATATGGTTTACCTAAGTATTGTATGTGTGTATGTAAAATGACTGTGAAAACTTACTTAAATGCAGTACTTTACATGTAGTACCTGGGTAATGCTAAACAAAGACCATTGCCTCTCTATATATTTTTATCAAAATAAAAGGAAATTAATAGCTAAAACATAAAGACCTTGTTTTCTGACCTTGAAGGTTTCTAAAAAACAAGCTGTGCACTTTAACTTATTTAAATGTCATTAGTTTATGGCCTGCAATATTCAACAGTTTAAAGTTGCTAATTAGATTAATCATTACGAAAATGTATGTGAGAGGATGAACAGTTTTTATTAGCTTTTTATAATGTGGCAGCAGGTCAAAACAGAGATTATCTACTATACTTATAAAGTTCAATATGGTCATTTAATTAATTGTGTGGAATGCCGACTAAAGTGTCAGTTCTATACGGTCAAAGAAATTCTTGTCTCTTGCACCAACCTGAGGTCTTTCTAAAGTCTCAGTTGCTTACACCCATTAGATATATTCTAAAAGTAACATGCATAGTCTGTCATGAAAGACAACCATTGCACTTTTTTGCTCAAGAGCTGCATTTGGATCAGTTTCTTTTTCAGTAGCCAGGAATTAAGTTCTGATTTTGGAATAGCCACAGGGGAAGGACAGAAGTAAGGTTACTGATAAACCATGGGTGTTTATTTTTTTTTTTACTGATGGCTTGAAGAGCACCTGGAACATGGATATGCCAAAAACTGTCACTTTTCAGCAATGTTATAGTTGCTTACTGCTTTTGAACAAAAATATTTATTCAAAATTGCTTGATTAAAAAATAATATGTTGTTCGTTCTGCCATCTGCTTTTGCACTTACAAGAGCACCATTAGCATAATTAAATTAGCACTTCTTTCTCCCAGTGTATCTTACGTTGCCATGTACTCCAACTTATTTATATAGTTTTAAGTGAGGCTACATTTTCTAGTTGAATCACAGAATTTAATTGATGATGTCTCTCGTTAGAATTCTATCTTATAACATTGTCTTCAAGTTCTAAATTACTTTGGGGATGTAATAGTGTTTCATTTAAAATCATACAAACATATTTTACAAGCTTTAAAATATTGATGATGGTATCAGGGAGAAGACTTCTACAGAAGTAAGCAAATAATTTTGAAGTAGTATGCACTGTATTCAGGTGCCTATCTCCTTTTAAATTTTGCCTGATAGGTTTGTGCAATGGTAGTCAGTTGTCTGCTCTGTATTCTTGTCCCTATGTAGTTTAAATAATAATAATAACAAAATAATAATTTTAAACTGCAGAAGGGATGTTTTCACCATTACTTGAGCACAATACAATTTTCCACTTGCTTTTTTATGCATTTCAGATCCAAAAATTGTATCAATCAACTTTCCCACTTCAGAATGCCTCTCCAAAAGAAACAGTAATTGTTGAACCACACATATGTAATTTTCAGTAAGATCTAAGAAAATTATTTATTTAATTAACATCATTTTTTCATAAATCCTTGGATGTCCAATGCCTAACTCACAAAGACAGAGAGTATGTATTGTAGGTGATGTGAAATATCAAGGAGGAGATTGCTTGTAATAACACTTATGAAGGCTTCTTAAATATATAAAGGTTTTTATATGAGGTCTGTGCGTATCTGTATGAACGGTATTTTGCACAGACCACCCTATTTATTATTAGGTATTTCATTTTTGTGTTGCTGACTTTCGCTCAAAGCAGGATGGCAAATCTCAGGGGAAATGAAAGACTATGTGGCCTTTCAGGTAAATGTTTTAATAAATGAATTACAATAATTAAAATAATTTATTTCTGCCTTTACTGCTTTATCAGAATTCATTCTGCTCCAGTTTCAGATCACACTTTTTTCATTCTCCTCAGCTTCCTGTTCAACACCTTAATCTGAGAGCATGTCTATACTGAACAAATGCTGAGCCAGTATAACTACTAGAAATTACCTGTCCACAGCAGTATGGAACTCTGAGGTGTGGTAATTAGTCCACATGCATTCTTTACGATACTATGCAATATTGTCCAATCCTTAATCCCCCTTCTAAAGAGTATCCTGCTCCATTCATCTGCAATTCCTGCCCTCAGCTAAATGAGCACCTGGGGAAAGGAGCCTTTCTCTTCACTGTACTGACACAGTGAGCAGTGAGAGCCTATTATGGCTCAGATGATGGAGGCCAGAAGAGGAAACCCAAGTGTTATCAAAGATTATCTGGGCTTTATGAAAACTGGCAGCAAAACCAGATCTGTGTAGCAGTTTGTCAAAGACATGATGTATTCATAGTTTTTTCCTGTGCTGGAATCGTCTTACTACGTGCTCTCTTGCATGGCTTCCTGTTCTTTGCACAGTTTTTGTTTATTTTGCTTAAATGAAGAACAGATTTTCTTGAAGGAGATTCTTTTGTGCTACTGTGGGGTTTTAATAGAGTTGATGTTCCTCAAGAATTTACATTACTTACCTCTTAGCAGATGCTACAGGTTGTATTCATAGCTACATATGACAGTGAATGGAAATTCAGTATTCTTTTGGACTATTTGAGAAAGCTTCTGTTAAGTAGAAATTTTGCCATCATTGTGTCCTTTCAGATTTACCATGTTATTCTGTGATGTGTTCTGTGTAAAGGTAATTTTTTCACAGTACGTATGTTATCTAGTGTTTTAAGACATTGACAACATATGAAGCATTACCTGTCAACTTTGATAGAGAAAACATGGATAGTAACTTGGACAGTGAGAAAGTGTTGGTGACTGAGTAAGATGAGTATAGATGTTAAAGCAGGGAATTCTAGTTCGTCTGGTAATCTCTTCTTCTCAGCACTCAATTTTGCACTGCCTTATTCCTCTCTCTAAAATTTAATAATGAAATACTATCTATTTGTGTAGACATCAAAATACAGCTGCTCACCTTAAACAATATTTCAGGTACTCAAAATGGTCCCAAATTTGAAGAGAAATTTTGCATCAGGCTTGTAAATCTAGACCAAGATAATTAATTGTGATGCAAATTTTGATGCGAAATTTCTTTGAATTATATGTCTGATAAATACTTCTTACAGAATAGTAATCTCCATTCTCTTGCATGCTCCCTCAAATTACATTGAATCATTTTTCTGACTATTTATAGTGGGAGTTTCTTTATAAAAACAGGCATTCAATGTCTTTAAACACTGAAATACTTAGTTGATTTAGCAGCCTAATATAGGCATGTTTTGAAAATCCTTCTTCTAAATGCCTTTTCTTGCAGTAAGATGAGTATTTCTTCAAGATTTGCTCTTTGAAGATTTATCAAGCTCTTTAGTCACCTAGGCTCTTGCATTCTTATGAAATCAATGCTAAAGGTAGTGTTGATGTCTGACACTGTGTGGCACCTTGTGGCACTCCCACTACTGGGTGGGAGTTGATAATAAGTAGAAATAATAATGCTGCAAATCTACTGAGAAATGTTAGCATCTAACATGATAGAATTGCAACAAAGCATAACAAGCAAACGAGTAAACCCATTCTAGGTTCAGGTAATAAACATTGCATCTGAAGGAGGGAAAAAAAAGTGGGATTAGATGGGAAAGACCATTACTGCATCAAAATTATGCATCTGCGAGCTCCTTTCATGAGTGTTTTATGACTAGGCAAACACATTTTCATGTTGGCTTCTGGAGTAAATGTTTCTCCTTTATTACTTGATAGCCACTTAGAATTTAGCCCGATTTTTAACAGTGCTAACATAAAGTACTACGAAAATTTATTTGAATAAAATAAAGCTATATTCTTCTAAACTGGAGTCATAATATTAATACTTAAAATACACAGCAACATGCTGGGAAAATGGGATAGTTATTTAGATATATTATAAAATGTATTCCACTACTTTGATGTGATTCACTACTATTTCACCAACCCAATTTACCAGTCTCCTGTGGAGAGGGAATAGTGCAATTAAAATTAGTAACAGAGATTTTCACATTCATATATCTAATTCAGGGATGGGTGATAATGAATTAAATACCTTTTCCTTCTACTGAAGTCAAATAAGTATTAAATGAATCTGAGCTAGAATTCATATTTAAAGAGTGTGCCTGTGTGCAGTTACAGCATCTGGAGACATTTTCACATAATAAATAGGTTTTCCAGTTCAGATTTGAATTATATTTTTTGTTTGGTTGGTTTTTGTTGGGTTTTTGGTTTGTTGGTTTGTTTGGGGTTTTTTTGTTGTTAGTTTTGTTGGGTTTATTTTAGGTCTTTGAAAATTATGTGAATTGATAACAGCAATTGCTAAAAAGTTGAACCACTTTGCAGTATTCTGTGGTCCCAAAAACTTAGAATGTCCTGGAAAATGAACTGCTGTCATTATATTTGTCTTGGACAAAAGTAAAGGAATGTAGAACAAAAGATTGATAGCCCTGGGAACAACAGTCTCTAGACAATTGTTAATGAGAAATTGGAAAACCCAGTGGATAATCTTCCAGGGTAAAATGGCTAAATTTGTTTGCAGACGTTATAAATAAGAAGTGCTTCTCAACTGATTATGAAGCAGCATAAAAACAAAACCAAGGATATGCTGTTGTCTATTTTACTCTGGAAAGCAAAACCCAAAACACCAAACCTCAAGCCTCCTTCTGGTGCTTCCCATAATTAAACAAGGAAATTAGATATAGCTTCTTAAGCAAACAAATCAGTGTAGCAAGAGTCATATTAACCCTTCACCTAACCACAGATTAAATAATAGTTGTATATTAGTAGGGGTCTGCTGGTAAGATAATATCTTTGATAATTCCTGCTGCATCACCAAGTTAGCAATCTATGTGCTCACTTTTGTTTCTCAATAATAGCTTTTCAATAAGCGAGTGGAGAAACAAACTCACGCCTTTGTGCACAATGAGGGTTGTGGTGAGTTTATTATGTCTCTGCCACTCTTCCTCACATTCTTCCTCTGCTCCAGGGCGGGGTATGGGACAGTCCTCAGTGTGAGTCCTTCCCAAGGGCTTCAGTTCTTCACAAACTGCTCCAGCATGGGTCCTTTCCACATGGTGTAGTCCTTCAGGAACAGACTGCCCCTGTGGGGTCACAAGTCATGCCAACAAATCTGCTCCAACATGGGGTTCTCTCTCCATGGCTCCACGGCTTCTACTTGGAGTCTGTTTCAGTGCGGTCTTCTCACAGGTTTAGTGTCCTTTTTGACATGGGCTGTAGGGGTACAGCCTGCCTCATCATGGTTTTCACTACAAGCACAGGACAATCTCTGCTCCAGCACCTGGAATACCTTCTCTCCCTCCCTCTTCGCTGCCCCTGGTGTCTGCAGAGTTGTTTCTTTCATATATTCTCACTCATCTCTACAGCTATGGTTGCACAAGGTGCAACTTCTAAATTAGGTTATCACAGAGGTGCTACCACCATGTCAGATTGTCTCAGCCTTGGCCAGTGGTGGGTCTACCTTGGAACCAGCTGGCATGGGCTCTGTCGGACATGGGAGAAGCTTGTAGAAGCTTCTCACAGAAGCTATCTCTGCCACTACAAAACCTTGCCATGCAAACCCAATACATTATGTTAATTTTGGAGTCATTTTGCACGAGTTGCTGCATGTTGCTGGTTGTGTATAAAGAACGCTTCATAGGAGAAATAATTTATTTGGTTTTACTTTTATAACAGAAATTGTAAATGTATTACAGACTTGACAATGTATAGACTTTTAAATGTCTTAAAGATGGAAACTAATATTATACCTTGTGTATTAATTGCTCGCTTTTTTAGGGTAACAAATAATCTGTAATGTTCTTAATCTAAACATGAGGAAAAGCTTTTGTCTTACACAAAACAAACATTCATAAAGGTGGCTAATTTGTTAAATCTAAACTGATAACATTCATCTGAGTTCAAAGAGTGTCTTACAGCTTAATATTTACTTTCTAACTGTGCTGTGTGCTGTGCTGATTACTAAGTGAATATTTTAGTTACAAAATTGGCTCATATACTCATATTGCAGAAGTGCAAACTGCAGTGTCTGTACATTTCATTTAAGCACAGACTGCCATAGGATGCATAAGTGATAAAAGAGGTATTGCTGCGAGACGGGATGTTGCAAAGTGAGTATGTTAGTTAGGGCTGGAAATGTTTAATATTTTTCTGCTTTTAAAGTGGAGGACCCCAAGTTTCATGCATTCCCATAACTCAGATTTGTTTTATAGAACCAAGGAAAATCAGATCATTGAGATTCCACTGAAGGGAAAAAAAAAAAAAGTTATCAAAAGAAACATGTTTTAAATTATGTAAAAGAGCCAGATGATAAATGTGATGATATCCTGTCTCACATGTTTCCAGGTACTTATCTGGCAGTGTGTGAGGCTTGAGTACTTTATATTATGATTTCCAATCTACCTGCAATGTCGCCATGAGATTCTTAGAACTTTTAAGAGTAGTAAGGTCTATTTTCTCCATCCCTTTCTTTTCTTCCCATCACAAAGGTGATAAATCATAGTGACCTTCCTTGTAGTAAAGAAAAATGGGCAAGTCTTTATGCGGTTTCTGTCAATGCCATCCTTTCATACTGCTAGAAGAGGTCACCAAGATCAAATATAGACATCTCCCACTAGAGTGGAGCATGTGACCTTGAACTTTTTCCTAGCACCTGCCAACCCATCAATAGCCAGTTTTAGGATACAGACAGGCTGAAGTTACTGCAGGCCTTACACTGAAGGAGAGCTTTAAGCAAATGAGTGAACATCTATGTCAGCTGGAAAAGGCTTTGAATCCAATTATACTTCCATGGTTTGCAGTCATACTCTTTTGAGTCTCAGTGAAGCTTGGTTCTGTGTGTGTCTTGTGAGAGCACTGCTGGATCTGACTGTTCAGGTCTTGTATAGTTTGGCTTCCTTTTTTATGCCTGTGCAGCAGAAACAAGGTTTTCCTGCTGTATTCTGGGCATTCTGTAAGCTTGCACAAAGTGGGAGGGAAGCTTTTGCCCTAAATTCTAGTGGAAACTTGTGGAGTTGACTGATCTACATCCGTGCTTTTGGTTCTGTTAAAAGCTCTATTATTTAAAATGTCTGATTTTTCCTATGCATGTGTTCACTCTGGACAGCCAGATGTAAGACCCTTTCATTGCACTCATGTGAGCAGCAATTCACAGAAGTGGTGCAAGGAATGAATCAAAGTTTACAGTCTGGCTCAGTAATTCATTAATTTAAGGCTATTTCTTGTCTAATTTGCTTACTATAACTATTTTCTAATCCAAGGGATTTTTCTTGTATTGTCATTTACTGACAGCGATGACAATTTTTGAATGCCTGTATTCCAGCAAAAGAATTTTCATAAAGCACAATTCCATTGTGCCAACAATACTACTTTTGGCAGTCCATTTGCCTGAATACATTAGAGTCCATTAAAAAAAGGACTCTTTAAAAATGTGACTTTCTCCTTATTTCCTACCTTTTGATTGTTGTTGTTTGCTCTGTTATGAAGTATTTTGTTGACACCAAATATTTTAATAATTCCTTTCCAAGTCCTTGTGCCTATGCCTTTGAGATGCTGCTATAGTAATTAAACTGTCTTTTAGTTGAAATGCTTGTGAAGCGTCCAGTTCTGTGCCTGGCAGCTGGTGATGCATTATAGAGACATTGAGCTAATCGATTAAAACCGCAGAGACATGGGAGTTGTCTGACAGCACTGTACTAGGATGAAATTAGTTGGAATTGCATGGTGAAATTAAGGGGAATGCAGGTGATTGCAGCTCTTCTGGGAGAATCCTGGGTGAGAAGGACACTGTGCGCTGATCCCTGTGTAATTAGGACAGCCATGTTTTAACAGTATTTCCAAAGTATTAAAATGGACTGGGTAAATCAGTAGGGTTGTTTCCAGTGAACTTGGCATCCATCCACTGTGACTCAAATAACATGAAATTTTTCAGCTGCTAGGAAATGTGAAATTGGACTAATTGTCTTCTAACTTGTCTGTTAGTGTGTTAGTCTGTAGCGGGCCGGGAGTACCAATGCTGTATACCTGTATACTTTCAGGTCTATCACGGGAGCTTAAGACATGCTGCTATACTTGCAGGTGAAATTTCACAGAGGTTATGGTAGAATATTTATTAGAATTATGACAATGCAAGTGTTAACACAAATTGAATCGCAGTCCATAAAGGCAGCTTGGATGTACTTAGTTTCTGAAACTTTGTATGCTTTGAAATATTCCAAATGATACTCCTCAGAAGAAGACCTAATTCTAGACAGTCGAAGTAGAGATGTCTCTTTTCGCTTGGAACTTGTTTTAAACAAATGCTAAGGAACCAATAAAATTGATTTCTGGTTAGATTTTCTAGTTAAATCTATCAAGTTGCCAATCTGTTTCATATCACTGATAATTGTTCTAAGCAATGCTGGGTGTGAAGGCTTTCAGCTATAATTGTACATGCCTTCATTTAAATTTGACAATGCTGCTTGGCTAAACACTTAAGCAGAGTGGGTAGCTGTGGAATGCCTGTTTTCAATACCAAAACCCTAAATAAAAGAGCCATTAGATTAACGAAAGAGACCTCCTGTTGTCTTCTGGAGGTTTAGAGAGCACGGATGACTGTTCTTTGAGGACTCATGGAGACCACACTGCACTCCCAGCAGTGTGTCCTCCAAATGCAGGGGAGAACCCTGAAGCAATGACAACTTCTCTCTCTCCCTCTTGGCCCCACTCCCCCACAACTGAAGGGAGCAGATGGTAATTCCCTCCCTGGAATCTGGGGTCCAGGTCTGTCTGGTAGATTCCAGCTGCTGTGTTTCATGGGCATTAATGCAAAGGAAGCTGATTATGTTAAACTTCCATCAAAGCAGAGTAATGCATTACTATAGTGTTGCCACTGCATCAACAGAGGAAAGATTACTTAGCAGTCAAACCAATACTGTATACAAAGACAGAGGTGGTAGAATTCAGCAGAGGCTTAATTCTGCGTGTCTCCTGAATAAAATAAAACTAAACAGGATCCCTTAGCAAGTATATGGAAGTGCTTATTGGATGGGGCCTGCGATTTCCTCTCTTCCAACCTTTGAGCACTGGTTCTTGATGAGACAGGTACTTGGTTAGAGGCCAAAGTCAGTGTTCGGGATCTGAGGTAGAATAACTTCTGGAAACTGCCTCTCCTATCACTCTGAATCTGGGAGATAAGGGTCATAGTTTTTGCCTTGTTCTTGTCTATTCAGACTAGCTAGCCAGGCCAAATCATGACTGAACTCAGTTTCTTCTTGTAACTAACTGCGTACCGAACTAGTATCACAGACTGATAAAGCAAAATGGCCTTTAGAAACTTTAAAATTTTGCTTTGAAACAAATTTGTTTACGAGTTGTTTTTCATGGTTTCATACCTTTAAGCTGTCATATTTATCATGTCTTATTTTCTTTTCAATTTTAATGCAAACAGTCAAGATGTTTATTTTGGCAAGAGTTGCATCCATCCAATACCATGTTTCACTCTAAATAACCAACATGTGTTCTCAGCCCTATTGCATTGGACCTTTGGTTTTTGTTGTGGTTTTGGTGTGGGGTTGTCAGGAGAGTGTGTGTGTGCTTTTGTAGTTATTTAAAATTTCCTACATTGAAGAGTAATCACAGAGAGCATTTATTGCAAGGAACATATCTTATATTGTCTATAAGATAATTATATGGGTTTTTTTACAGTTGTATAGACCACATCTGTTTTAAAAGCAAAAACTGCATCATATACTTATCTAAGCAATGGCAATATACAGATTGAACTTCTCAGTTGTTTGTTATTTTGTTTTTGTTTTTTTTTCTTTTAATCTCCATCTTCTGCTGTGTACATATGCACAGAGCATACCTCTTCATTCCCCATGACGATGAAATAACAATTTCATTCCTCCTGAGTATTCCTTTGTCTTCCATGGTGAAAAGTGCCAGTAATTGGAATAGTAATTTGGCACTGGAAGGAGAATTCAGTATGATCAAAGAGTATGTCTAACTTTCTTATTAATCTTTATCTGAGATGCAGTAATACTTCAACACCTTTATTTTCCAAAATTTCTTTGTCTACAAAATAAACTACCAAAGAAAGTCGTTGGATTATTTTTCAAATCTACCATTTGTAAAGACATTCTTTCTTCACTTGAACATTTGTCTGTAAACCAAGAGTGGCATGTAAGTTAGTAAAAAAACCCAGATGGTGGAGTAGCATTTCCAGCTGTTCTTAATGGACCTAGTTATGCAACAATTCAAGAAGTTATGTTTTGAATTGTTTAATACCTAAAGACTCTCTAAAATGGTGCAAGAAGTATAGACAAGTATTATAAAAAATATGTGACTGGAGACCACTGGCCAGTTTTGACTTATAAAACTTAGCACAGCTCTAATAATGAAGTAGTAACTAGTGCCTGTAGACTTAATTTGGGTTTTTATGTTTTCAGATGTACTGAGATTTTATTTTTTTTTTTATCCATTGGATTGTGATTTTATTTGCCATCCTTGTTCTTGTGCATTTTTCAGATATCAAAACTACATGTTTTAAGGGATCTGTTCTTTATCCTCTATTCCTGTTGAAAAAATACAGGGATCCTTTCTTAAAAGATTCTCCTGGAAGAACATGGTTAAATATTTCTGTGTGAAAAGCCAATCAGGTAAAAAGCCAGTGGGAATCTATTTTGGATGAGATCCTAATCTATGGTCTTGCCAAAATCAGAAATCTGATTTCTGTCAGTTGATTGTCCAGGTTTTCAGCTCTTGTAGGCATGATGGCAAAGAAGAAAACCTTACATTTCAATAAATCATCTGGAAATGACAGAGAATGAGAAATGCTTCATTTTTTCTTCAGGACAATGATTATCCAGTCATTGTTTCAACTGGTTATTCTTAGTAATGAGTTTTGAATGCAAAACATTTTTTTTAATGCTTGGAAACATGTCAGTTACACAGAAGCCAGTAGAGGTCTAATCAAAACAAGACTGTAAGACTTAAACAATGATACCTGAAAGACAGTAGAAGGCTCAGAGTTTAAATAAAAAATATCTTGAAAGTCTTAACTGTGAATAGAACCAAATATGTGTGATAAAGTAATGAAATGCTAAAATAGTGATAGAACATCTTTCTGTGCCTGAATTTAGATTTTTGATAAAGCAGAGATCAGGCACTTAACAAAATAACAAAACCAAGAAACCTTTTCTAGAACTTTTGAAATGTTATTACATCAAACCTATGAATTATTGTGTAGAAGCCCTTATGAACAGGTGTTAATATATCCAAGTCAGCTTCAAAGGGAAAATGTTATGCATTTTCCGTGACACAAATGTTTCATGCATGTAAGGTACATTGTAAATACTTTGATATAATCCAAATATTTGGAATATTTTCTTTTTAAATAAAGTTGGGAAAGATTATTGATATTATTTCCCTTAGGTATGTTTTAATGTGAGGTTTAAATGTGTTTACAACCCTTCATTCTGGCATGTAAGTTTCCTTCCATATTTCTTATGATACAAAAACTGATGCATGCAGGACATGTCCATTGGACTCTTCAGAGCTCCATTTCCATATGCTTCCCAATACCACTACCAAATGATCATGGATCTCTACAGCCCAGCACCACTCCAGCTTTTTTTTCCATTCTCACCAGTTTCAGCTTGTGTGCAAAACTGAGGTGTGTGGCCTTCTCTGAAGCAGCACTGTGAGTGGTCTTCAACTTCACAGCTGGTCTAGTTTTTTTGGAGTTGGATTGTGTTATCTGTTGATCTTTCTGGGCTGTTTTTAAGTCATGTACTTAAACATGCAAACCCAGATGGCTGTGGTCTAATGGCAGAGCAGTTGGAGGCTTCTGCATGCCAAGTCACATCTCACACCTGCCAAACACAGCACCTGGAGGATGTGCCAGGATGAGATGCTTTGCTTTTGCCTTTGTTTCATTTTCTTCTGCATTTCCACTGGCAAATTCCTTTGGTTCTGTTCTATGCTGCAGGGCAGGTTGATTTCACAAAAATAAGCTGAGGTCCGTGCTATGAAAATAAGATGTTCCCTTTGATCTCCACAACACGGAACAACATCTATCAGAGTTTTGGAACAAATTTTTACATTTTCAAAGTAGACTAGTTTTAATCTTATGGACCTTTTTACCATTTAATGAATTTAATTCCAGACATGTTCAATTGTTATTTTTATTTATGTTCACATTCATGGAAGCAACAGATGATAGACACTATGTTTCAAATTGCATAAATGTTGGTGAGGTTTTTTCAGGCAGGACACATTTCTGGTTGTATTTTCTCATCACTGCCATCCTTTTCCTCTGTTATCTTCAATCCAAACAGTGCCAAAGTTAGACATGTATGTACTTATTTCTAAGCAGAGTTTGCAGTGCAAAACGAAATCCAAATTCTACATGTATTTCACCAGGGAAGAAATTTTTTAAAGATTTAATTGTGAGATAAGGATGTGTGTCCAAAAGGGCTTTATAGCTGTAGGAATATCATCTCCCAGTGGTGTACAGGCTTATTCATCCAAAGCAGTTGTCTCCTTATGAATCGAGAGAGTGATTGACTGTATTAGACCTCCCTCTGGAATTAATTCATGTTCCTATGTACCATTATAGCATGAATGTGAGGTACTCCAGAAGAAGCTAATTAGGATACTTAGATGTTCCTTAGAATCATAATTTTCTAGCAGTGACTTAGAAAAGGAAAGCAACTATTACTAAGGTATTGGCCATTGTCACCTTAGAATGATTGCATATCCATTGAGAAATGAGGTAAATATAGCAAGAAGGCTGCAATGAAAAGACACTTTGTATTTCTGCCAGTACATCAGTAATGCTTCCTTTGATGCCAAATAATATCTAATAATGGAATACTTTCTGAACTAAGAATGGAAGTAAGCCTGTAAATTTTGTTGGCTGTGTAAAAATGATATCATTGTTATATATGATACCATATGATATCATATATCTATCAAGGATAGAATATTGCCTTAAAGGAAACTGTAACCAAATATGCAACTTTTTAATTTAAAGGGTAGCTATATTCATAGACAAATTATGCTAACTATATCAGTAAGCATGTTAAAAGACTATAATGGTGCAACACAGACTAGCTACTTGAAAAATTTTCCCTTTTCTCATAAAAGTATTATTTTTTTTTATAAAACTAATCTTGATAGGTGAATTAATTAATCAGTTTGCTAGCAGTACATCTTGAAGAAACATTTTTAGTCCAATAAAATTAGTAGTTACCAATTCCAGGTGCCAGTCTCACTTGGCTTAACCATATTACCAAACACTACTGTGGCAGAGCATGCATTTGTATTTGTAGTTTTTCTTGTAGTTGTTTTCCCCCCTGAAGCAATTTCTGTAGGCCTATGGATGGAGAGGCATTTATTTTGAAACATTGCTTGAAATGATTTGCCCTTCTGACATGCCTGAGCTCAAGATGTTATTACAAAGGCCAGAAGGGCTTGCCTATATGGACATAATTAATTAAAAATAGAAGTTAGAAAGGTTAGGTAGTCATTCATTAGAAGATACAAAAATATCTAACCAGACTCTAGTCAGTGATGTGTTTGTTGGTTTTGTTTTTTGTTTTTTGTTTTTTCTCTCCTGGCTAAAGAACTATGAAATTTAATTTTAATTAAAAAAAAACCCCAAAATCCAAAAACCAACCAAAAAAACAAACAAACAACAAATCAAAGCAAAACAAGCAAACAAACAAATTAACAAAATAGAAAAGGCAGATCATGAAAGATTGGATTGATATCTTTCTAAAAAGATAACTGATTTTTGGGGGGAAAAAAAATTGCTAACTGCTAATAGTCTTGTGAGAGCTCAATTTGCTACAGTGCTCTATCAGATGTTACTTATTCAAACAGAAAGTATAGGTGTCAGCATAAGAACTGGTAGTTTGTGGTGTGGGTAAGAAATTAAATTTAGTGAGTTATCAGCAAAAGGGAGCTTCCTAACAGGGGAGTAGATTTTGAGGTTATTTCTCAAGATCTGAAAAAAGTTGACCAGTGACACAAAGCTAAGAGAAAGAACCATTCTGGCCTGAATAATTTTGAGGAGTAGAGTAACAGAAGTGGAATGAAATTGCATAGCAGAAAGTGCAAAATGCACCTGGGGTCTAATGGTCCTAAATTATATTGAAGCAGGGAATTCCACCAGGTAGGAATGACTGAAATAGAGAAATTGATCTTAAAGAGCCTGAAAGACATCTCTGTGATGCAATGTGAAAAAGTCAATTGTAATGTACCCTGACTAGGGGTGTTGTATTGCAAAGCTCAGTGCAAGCATATGTATAGTTTCTGCTCAGTAGAGGAGGGAAGTGGAACTTAGAAAGATTTTACTGGAGCTTATATTGTTCTGGTCTGGACATACCCCACTGTCCCCAGGGAGGAGTTGCTGCTGTTGGGATGGGCACAGATTCTCCTGTGATGAGTGAGAATTTGAAGTGTGAAAGATGCAGATAAAGTCTTAAAGGATCATCAGGAGAATGGCTTGTATATCTGAGGATAAAGGATCAAAATCTGGAAATCTGAATAAATTTGGATGGAAATGGGATGTAAGTAGCAAAAAGAAATCTAGGAGGTGATATTACTCTCCAGGGGTGTTTAGAAGGTCAGGGACCCAGGAAAATGTTTTAAATCAGAGGATCATGCAGTTCCAAGAAGAGCTTGATATTAACTGGCCACAAATAAATATAAACTGGAAATATAGTCAAAGACACCTAACTGCTGAAGTAATCAGTACCTGAAGGAGCTACAGCAAAGGGAGCAAAACATGAAGTCCTTTTTATAGGGCAATCAATGTGTTTATGAAAAGATAAATGATGATTTGTGCGAACAGATTCCAAACTCTGTGCTGAAGGAGGTCCTTCCTAATCTATCTCTTGGTTTCTAAAACATTAGGTAATAGAGGAAAAAGTGCATTACAAAGTCCAGGTTCCCACCACACGCCTTCCTGAATTCCTCTATTTCTGTACAAGCACAAAGCAGTTTCTAGAAATGGTGTCTTGTTGTGTCTTGTAACACACAGCAACTTTGTCATATGAATTAATTTCATCTACAGGGTGAGTGGAGAACCTCAAATCACATCCCATGTTGAAGTGTAGGCTGGACTTGAACTCCAATGCCAGGGGGAGAATGCACAGCTTCTACACTTAATTCACTAGACATCCTAGCCTTCTGCTTTATACTCTGAAAGAATCTTGACTTCTGTTTAGATAACAGCAGAGAAACATTTTATGATATGGTAACTTACATGCAGCCACTGTGTGTGCTGAGGTTTTTAAATATAGTGCCTCAGTCAGAGTGGTTAATATCTAAGAAAACATGTCTAAAGAATGAGAGATCTCCGTTTTTTTCAGACTTGTTATGTTTGTCTGTGTGCAATTTAAAAATTTTGTGGAATGTGGAATGTTTTAGGTTATAGAAAATACAAATGATCAATACAGTAATAACACCCTGATTATTTTAATAGTTTATGTAATCTTATTACTACTTTCTGTGTTATTTATTTGTTACGTTGAGTTACCTGTATATTTATTACTAATGAAGGAGGCAATAGACTATTCACTCTCTTATATTCTTGAGATATATAACTTTCTGTGCAGGTACTATCTGTCAATCAAAGCTAATCAAACTGGCACACTTAACATAATGCATCATAAAATTTCACAGAAATGTCAACCTGTAATTCTGTCAATCTGGTTAAAGGAAATGGGCTAAAACCAATATTGTAATTTTGTAATAGCAAAGGGAAACAGATTTTTAGAACAATATTTTTACTGTCTGCTATAAATAGGTTGTGTACAGGTTTCAAGATGAGCAGTGATTTCTGCTAGAATTGAATTGGTAAATTACCCAGAGTTTTGCATCCTTATTTTTCTTTTTTCTCACTAACAGATATTTTCAGTATATACTTAAAAGGAAATGGGGTATTGCAGTTCTCTCTGTACTATGACACTGGAGATGTCCATGAAGAAGAGAGAAAGGGAGGCGTGAGTTTCTTCTATCCTTGTGTCACTGCAAGGGAGTGTTTTATGATGGAACTGACCAAAGTTGGTTGGACAGTAACAACTGGGAAGCAGGGTTCCCGGCTCTGCTATCAGCTATGTTTTTATGACTTGCATGCTGACAGTAGAGGAAACTTCTAGCAAAAAAATCCAGACTGAAAGAGATATTGTACAATTTCAATTTATACACATTGGAACAATAAAGTGCAGCCTGCCTATTTGCATGGCACAACACAGAAATGTAGGCAGAACATTTAAGGCATTTGTGTCTTTCTACCTAGGAAGTTCTGATTTGCAGGAGTTTGTAATTTTTAGGTAAACATGCAAGCCCTTATCTGACAAGGCTGAGTCTGTTGGCAATAGCTTGCTTTTAAAAGTTGCATTTGCCAAAACCCTTACAAATACTTGAATACTTCAGAGTTTTCAGGAAGATAGATCCATTTTCTGTTATTCAAATATATCAAAAAACACAAGTTACTCTATGAAAATGAGCAAGGTTTTTCAAGAAGTGTTAATTTGACCAAACAGGTGTTAAAGAAGTGTGGCAAAAGTTTATCCAAAAATGTTTGTAGCTTCTACTTCTGTCATGATCTTTATTTGCCTGCAGTAATTGATCATAAGAGGTTTCATTTGCTTTGGAAATAATATATTTGGAAGGAACAGGCAGTTTTATTTTTCCTCTAGAAATTGATTTTCTTTGAAATAGAGACTATTATATAAAGAATGACCTAGGTTAGGTGGTCTCTGTCAGGTGATAACATGCATGTCTGTAAACCAGGGAAAATTTTAAGGGAAGTTTATGTGAGATGAATGTTTAATGGTCAAGAATCTTAGGTTGTAGGTAGAGAAGCTAGTGGGAAAAGGATGAAAAAAATGAATCTGAGAGATCTGTAAATGAAACATTGCTAGGTCTTGAATGCAAAAAGTAATAAAGATGACAAAGGCTGGCAAAATAAGTTGAGAACATGGTCTTTTGAAAAGGCCGTATTAACAATTAGATGACAATTAAAAAAAAAAAACGTAAAAGCAGAAGCAAGCATTAAGTGCTAATCATCATGCCTGGGTACACCATCCATGAGAATGTATGAGACTAAACAGTGATTGCAGTAAGGGAAGCAAAGCAGAATGGAAAATGAATGTGAAAATCCATTTTTCTTTAGCAAAGCAACAGAGAGACTCAGCCAATGACTTCTCATGGCAAATAGACAGGACTAATTAAAAAAAAAAAAAAGAAAAAAATCAGAAAAAGGTCTTACCAGTGATACAATACTTTGAAGGTGAAGTTTACAAATTGTATCTGGAAGGAAAAGGCTTTTCAAGCTTACTTAAGTTGCAAGCATAAACAGATTTATTAAATAACATTATTCAAGGAACAGACTGCTTGGGACAAATGATAGTTAAGTTCAGGAGCTGTTAACCAGGAAATTTATCAGAGTGGTCTTGCAATATGGGGTTGTCTGAATACAGAATAAGAGTTTGGAAGTGAGTGTACAGTTGATGCAGACATGAAAGTAGTGAGAGATCCCAGTCCAGCCTCATGGATTCTCCTTGCTGTAATACCTATTGCCAGTAGAAAATGATGTCATAGACCTAACTAATCAGGAGCTGTGTACCTCTATGAACACATCAATGAAAATTGGGAAAGAACCATTTTCTCATCCCAATACATAAGTCTGAGAAGATGAATCAACAAGAAAATTGTTGTGCAAGTGTCCAAGTAGTTCCCAAATTTAGGCATACCTGTTTTCTGTCTTCTGTAGGAGGGGAAGTGCATGATTAATCTGGGCTTGTGGTATTTACCCTCAACCAAGAGAAGTAAACACTGCTTTGAATGTCTAGCAAAATACGACACAGGAAGGACAGTATGTTAGGGCAGAGAGATAATGCCTTAAAATATAATGCTTCTACCAATAAAATGCCTCCCTCAAAGTTAAGAGAAAGCTGCTTTCTATTAGTGTTTACATGACAGTGTTGGCAGTTGACTTCTTTTAAAGCAGCAAAAGAAAGTTTGAAAGAAATCTCAGAGTTGACACTCTTCAAGACTTTTCACCTGATAAGCCTGAAAGGTGACCTGAGAGAAAGGAGCCCTTTGACAGATCCCAAATCACAGTGAGGCTGAGCAGACAAGCCACTGAAGTACAGGTCAGCCCAGTGATTTATGCAATGTGTAGTGAAGTGGAAAATATTTATAAATCACTTGCCTTTTCTCAGGAAGGATGTAGGAATAACAATGACATCACTCTTAAAAATGTGGAAAGAGCATTTGAGTGCAAACATGAATGTGTTGCAGAGGCATGTTTTTAAACCAAAACATTCGCAGACCAAGAGAAAACATGGAGTACTTAAATAAAAAGGCTTTCTGTGAAGTGATGAACTGTAACACTCTCTGTCATTAAGAAAGAAAAATGTTTCCTTTCAGCTGTAAATAATGGCTATAAGTAAGTAAAGCATATATTCTGTTACTCTGGGTGTGGTAATGGTAACTGGTATAGAGTTGGCAAGTCATTCAGATAGAGTAGGAAAAGCAGTAGCATGAGAAGCAGGAATCCCTCTTCCAGCTTGAAATCTGTTCCTATAGGTGAAATTATAATTGCCAAGCCCCAGACTTTAGAAGTGTAGATAAAAGCATAGAGCAATTTTGCTTTAGTGTTCTGGATTTTCAAACGTGAAGAAAAAGATGAGTTTAGGAAGTGAATTTGTTGAAGCTGAGAAGTGGAGGAGGTAGCTTGAATATGAATGGGTGTCTGTTTTCCATCAGAATGAAATCTGTTTCAAGAAATTATGCTCTAAAAATGTTTAATATAAGTGTTATGACCATAATGAATTCCAACTCTTATCTCTCTCATTAAGGGAGAATTGATATTTTAATTGATTAATTACTTGTTGTTATGATTATGTTATTAATTGTAATAATTAAAGCTCTGTTTATGTGAGCTACTTTACACTTCTAGGCCTCTTCAATTGCAGAGGTCCCACACTGTTTCAGATGCCTTGAGCAGTAGCCATCCTACAGGTAGGGAGGAATACAGAGTAGAATGAATAAAACACAGCACTGCAAAACCCACTCTAAGATTGTGGTAGGTTACTCAAATGAACTCCATAATACAACAGAAACAAACAGATCCCTCCTTGTCTCTTCTCTCTCTAAACTCTTTGGCTATGTTCATCTCTGTCTCTATTCATCCTATTTCCTAGGTTCAGGGGCCTGAAGGGTAGCATGTTTGGGTGTTAATTCTAATTACTGTGTGATATTTTCAAGTGTTTATTTACTGTTACTAACAGCTGACATTCCTGAATTATGTGGACAACAGCTGACTGATGGCTAAAGGATAGGTGAAAATATTTGTATCTGGTTTTTCAAGGTAAAAAAATAAAGGAAAGAAGGGAAAATATAGCCATTTCATAATCAAACATAGACCTTGGCTACCATATGGGAACATATGTATACACCGTATTACAAATTGGAGTACTTAATCAACTAGCAGATTCTGTATTGGAGGATTTTCCCCTAAAAAATAAACATCTTAGGCCTGAATAAATAAGAAATAGCAGCTTAAACATTAGTAGCGTTAAATCATGATAAATCATAAAATGTGGGAAATTTATCTAATTTAACATGAAAACCTGGAATAGTTTTGTAAATCAAGACAAACAAATAAAGTTTTCCCTTGAGAACACTCAAGTTTTACCTTCAGCACACTATGATGCCAATACATCAATCTTTAACATTGGTGGTATATAAAATTAAATAATTGGTGGTTATAAAATTAGTTGTCACTATAAAGAGCCTGTGACTTCATATTTATATACTGCCCACTAACAGACATCAAAAATTTAATCTTAAAAAAAAAATATTCTAAAATCTTAACATGAAAACTGTTAATTCTTCCCATCAGTTACCTAGGCGAGGACCAGAAATTACTTAGATGGGGACAAAAATGCATGCTATTTTACAGGGTAAGAGCATTGTTTCTTCAAGCTAGAAATCATGTTACAGCTGAGAAGGAAATGCAGCTTTCTGGACATGTCCATCTGGAAAGTTTTGAAACACTGGACTTCAAAGGTACTATGGTTTTACAAATTTTCAGCTACTCGGGTAGCTTTCAGAGAAGTTGAAATATTTTTCTACTTTTTTTGTTTTCTTTCTCTGAGGTTTATTGTGTAGGACATGTGCCATGCTGAGATTTTTAACAGGTATGCAATACATTTCCTATAAAAATTTTTAATGATCTCTAAGAAGCTAATACATTTAAAAAATAGTATTTCTGTTAAAAGTGTAATATAAAGAATATGTGGAAAAAAATGATGTGATAGATGAGTTTTATTAGATCTAACTTATGATAGCCTGCTTTTTCATTTATGTGCAATGCATCTATACAGACATCTGCCAATAATATAATATATGCCAAAGCTTACACCAACACATATGCCACTATCAGACTTACACCATTATTCTTATATGTCTCTCAGCACATCAAATAAAGAGTAATTTATTTCCTTGAATTGTGTTGAAGAGAAGTGTGTGTATAGAGATAAATAAAACCATTTCAGTGGCTGAGTCTTGGTTGTAAACAGTTCTGACATCTTAACGTTGGAAACTGCAAGCATAGAGTGATCAGTAACTTAACAAAAAACCCCAAAAAAACCAAAACTAAACAAAACAAAACAAAAATAAAACAAAGAAACAAAAAAAACCCCAACCAAACCAAACATATAACAACTAGACTAAAAAAAATAATTAAAAATTAGACAATAAATAAATAATCCACTGGGAGATATATATATATATATATGGCTATATGGGGGAAATTCTAGAAATATTACAATATTTTCATTTTTCCTGTTAGCAGTAGCTTAACATTTCAAGGTAAGGAGCCCATAGAATGCATCATACTTGAGTTCTGAAGTTCTCAGATACAGTAACCAATTGCACAGAGGATATAAACTACAATATATTTGAAACCTAGTATTTTACCCTCAGCAGCTAGGTGCTAATGACTGAATACAGTTTGCAAATGGTCCACCACCTCATAACTTATGATGAGTTTCTGTTTTCTGAATATCCATATGCAGTAATGACCACTGGCGACTACCTTTTACAGGAGAGGAAAAATATCATTCCAGAGGTCAAGTTATCAGTCTAAACGTAGTCTGGGCAAAGTTTAATCTGAGAAACAGAAAAGTTGCTGGGAAGTACTACTGATACAAGGACAGCTGTTATTTTCTTTGTGAAAATGATGGTGATTTTTTCTTTATAGGCATTTCCTAAAACAAGGAAAAGTCCTTCCTTTGTTCTAAACAAGATACACGATGTATTCTACTAAATATTGCTTTGTGAATTTGCAGGTGACTTTCCCTATTTCTTGTGCAATAGCTCAACAAAAGGAACTTAACACATAACAGGACTGTTAGGAGTCAAGCAGCCCTCATAATTATGGAGTTTTAAATTACCTTTGGTCTTTATATGCCTTGTAATGAGTGAGTCAATCTCCATAGTGTTTGCTACAGAATTTTGTTAATATTATTTTATATTCTACAATAAAATTATTAAAAAGACGATGTGAAAAGTCCAGCATTTGCAGGTTTGTTAGCTTGTAAGGTGATGAGATCTCCTGGGGTCTGATCCTTCACTCAGTTCAAAGAGACAAGCCTACAAGCTTATGTACCTACCACTGAAAGCCATGGTTCAGTAGCACCATTACAATACTTGATTAATATTTTGTGATCAATAAAGATCTATTGCATGCTCTGTATGATCAGAATTTTACTAGAAAAAAAACCACAACAAAACAACCCAAGAAGCAGCAAAGGAAATAGAGGCACTTCAGTGCAGGCTTGTGGAGAGAAGAACCTGCCTTTTGGTCTATATAATAACCTTTCACTATACTTGGCAAGAAGAGCAAAAGTAGCAAGATTTAATTAGACTTGCCTGCAGTCTAGCTACTAATGGTACTGGCTCTCTACTAAATATCTAAGCAGCAAATAGAGCAAAATGTTTAACCAGCTTTAACAACCCAATTATTTAAGTGGTTTTTGGTACTATGAAAACCTAGGGCTGAAGTCCCAGTGTACCCAGTTTTTATTAAGCTATCATACTAATGACAGCCTTTGTCACTGTCTGTGCAGCATTGTGTGTGTGTATATAT
>JANHGL010010148.1:195278-224479 GCA_024611195.1 Ceyx melanurus
ATATATATATATATATATATATAATTTATAAATCATTTCTAGCTTTTTCTTACCATTTATTACATGCTGTAAGATATTTTTTAGGTAAAGGACACTATAAAAGTCCAGATTGTGTTCAAAGCTCTCTAACAACAATAACTATTATGATAGCTTTGTTAAATGTATCAAGATATCTTAAGCTAAGGAGGTTATAATAGACATCTTTATAGACTTCTTAATGGTGTTAAGAATATTGTCACTAGCACACAAGGCATGTTATTATGAGGAAATATTAATATTATGAACCTAAACACTTATTTAGAAATGGATAGAAGAATTTTATTTAAAATTACTATCAAAAGGAAGTGTGCAACCTATGAAGCCTGAGTAGTTTGCAAGTAAAGTGGCATTCAAATTCACACAGCAATTATGTCTGAGAAACTCAAAAATAGATGGTAATACTAGTAGAAGTTCAAACCCTTCTATTGCATTTCTTTGGAGATGTTCTACTGCTTGTTGCCCAGGCTCTATATTGGTAGGTGAAATATGTTTTCAATATGCAGTTTAGTCTGAATTTTGTGCTATGTATGTTATCTTTTCTTTGTAGACCAGAAATCTTCCAGTATTAATTTTTGTCTTCTATAGTGAAAGTATCCTGTAAAGGACCTTGCTATGCTGTTATACTGAAATGAGATTTGAAACTTCTACTCAGCTCTTTGAAGGGGGCTTCAAAGTGGTTTTTAGTCAAATTAAGGTCTGAATAAGAAATACAGTTTTATGGCACATCCTTTTTATTTTAGAATCCAGCTGTTCCAAGATGAGCACACCTGATTAACTTTAAACATGTGAAGAAGCCTGTTACAGGCACCAGGTTATCTGCATATTTCAGGTTCTGTAAAAATTTTTTTTAAAGCTGTGAATCTTGACCTGTTCTCAAGAGCACATGCTTCTTCCTGCTTTCTCTACTATTTTATTAGCTTCCAAGTCATCCACTGGATTGGTTTTAGTTTTCCCAGTGTGAAGATATGCATTGATTTTAAGCCATTGCAGATTTATATCTATATATGCTCACTGGAATTTAACTGTAAAAATAACTTAATTATAAAAGTCTAAATAATTCTCTTCATTTTAACAAACTTAGATTGATGACCTCATTATATATAAAAGAATAGTAATTCTAGTACTTGACCTATTCTAGCTGTACTTCATTCTATTTTAAATAGAATACCTCACAGTAAGCAATATTTTTATCTCTTAAAAATCAAATCCCGTTGATTTCATTTGATTATATGTAGTAAGATTTTCAGAAATAGAAGATAGACTTGAGGGAAGTGTTGTGTAGCTATGAAATCAGTACTTGTCTTGTTCAGCTGTGAACAAGAAAAAATATATTTTAACAGTGTGGATGTAGAACAGAATATTTTCTCAGGTTGCTCAGAGTGGGAATTAGAAGTAGTAGTAACATCCTAGACTCTCTTTTAAAAAATGCAACAGAAACCAGTAAGTTTTAATTATGAAATTCAGTTGGAGTTGTGATGAAATAAACCAAAATAAAATGAGCTGTCGTAACAATGTGATGCACAAAAGTTCAAATACCTTCTCCTGCACAACTTCATTTGAAGGCCTCTTCCTGCAAATGCTCATTTGATTAGCTGTGATTTCCATAATAAACCCATTAGGAATCATTGATCTCACTTGCACGAATATTGACAACTTACTTGAGAATGCTTTTTAAGATTTATAGTAAAAAGCAGGGGAAATAAATAATTCCAGCTGTCCAAGGACAGAACCATTTTTTTTCAGCTTTTGAACTTCACCTGAATAATTTGTGATCTTCATGTTCTGTGCTTTGCTGAGAACGTGAGCAGATCCAGAGTAGCTGTCACAAATGGTATAAGACAAATTGCCACTTACTGAGAGCTAGAGAAAACACATCTTCCAACTTCAGGAAAGGATGGTTTCAGTAGGACTGAGGATACCCACTGGTGGGAAAGAAAGCAGAAGTAGTGGCTTCCTTGAGGAAGTGTAAGGTGATGGTATAGACTGCTGGATGAGTAGGAATGTCAGGACTGATGTTTCAGATATGTAATTTATTATAGTGCTAGGAGTGGAAGATCAAAGGCATTGAATCAGCTGCATGGGATAGAAGTATTCTGGACAGCTGAAAAATATGAAAGTTACTTTTGATAGTTGTTATTTCTTAGGAAATTTTGGGGCAGGGTCCAGGAGACTACAAAATGTTGAAGTTAATAATACATAATAATTATAACAATAATGTATATAATAAATAATGAAGTTATTCATTGTATTAATAATCTAATAATAATTCAGTTGAAGGAGATGGATTTTGTCTTGTCCTATGGAGTGTTTCCCCTATCATATTAGCACTGTTTTCTCTTGTTTGCTTACACCAGGGCTCATTTATTTTTTTCTCTTGATAGTCTTGTGTTTCTATCCAGAAACTGATTTTTGTCATGCTGTGGACAAACAGGACAGTGGAGTGTCTCTGTGCTGTGTAATAATAATAATAACCAGAAATGGGTGTTACCTACTACTTGCATTTCCCAGGGTAAAGTTTTCTCTTTTAATGGTACTATGTTCCTGTTGCTTGAGGCAGGTGCATCTTGGGGGGCAGTGGGGTGTCATGTCTCATGAGCAAGGACTATGAAATTGAATTGTCGTTAACATGCCATTTTCCACACATTATTCTTTCACAAATATCAAGATAAATTTTGAGAACCCATCAGTAGGATTTGACATACTAGACCTTTAGAACATTACATTTCTTTCTGACTCATGTTGCTGAAGGTTGCCAAGAGGCACCTTGAGGCTCTATTAGGACAATCTAGGAGTGGAATATCCTCTAAGGCAGTGATAGGTGGAGTTATCATAAAAACCTATATAGTGATCTGAAAATAAAGATTTCTCAGCTCAAAGTCCACTGAAGCAGGGGGATGGTAGAAAGCCAGGTAATTCCTGGCTGTATCTCTTCAGCTTTTAGCAGGTATGCATTCAGCTGTCTTGAGTTCATATACCCAAGTGGTTTGCACCAGTTGTATGCAGTGTCTGTAAGTGTAAAGCTCAAGTATAAGGTAATTTTGTTTGGTCCAGTTTTACTGGCCTGAAGCAGTAGTAGTTTTTTAGACTAGGACCACAGTGTGAACCACTGAAGAAGTAGTTTGGGTACTACTGTGGATTACAAACTGATGTGACAGGATGATATAGCTTCTGAGACCATATCCCAGGGATGTTGTAGACAGAAGGTGATTCAGGATGTTGTGTATGGGACGTCTGGACAGAATAGAACCTCATATATTAAGGAGCATTATGCTAGAGAAATAGGGGAAAGGAGATTAGATTCTTGGTAGTTGGAAAGTGAAACAATAACAAAGGCAGGAAAGGATGATGATCTTTTGCAATGGGCAAGGAAAGATGTGAGGAAGCTAGAAAAGGGGCATATTGCACTCTTAAGATGGAAAGAATAATAAAGATGCTGTTGAGAGGAATATAAATTTTAAAAAGCAGAGAATAGAGTTGTTTTAGAAAGAAAAGTAGTAAGGTGTACACATTAGTCTGGCACTGAAGAGCTATAACTTCATTCCTAATTCTTGAATGACCTTGGACAAATCTGTTAATCTGCCCTTGTCTTGTTCTCTGTCTGTAAATGTGGATAATAATGTTTCTATATTCCTCAATAAAAGTATGAGAATAAATCTATCTGTAGTTGGGTACTTGGCTATTATTACTGTAGGTTCATGTAAGTACTGAGGTGACTAGGTTAACCAATTACAGAGAGAGAAATTAAACATTCAGACTAGGAAGGAAGAGATGAAATACTTGGAAAAACTTCTTGTGAGTGCTAAAATGGTTTTGTTTGAAACAACAGAACATCTCCTTGTTTGCTTTTCTATTCAGCCTGGAAATTACCTGCAATACAAAAGTTTTTTTAATTTTCTGATCACAACAAGTGTACTTTAAGAAGAATTTAGGAAATTTTTCTTTCACTCAAAAAGCTTTGTTTTCTTGATTACTTCAAGGTATTGTGTCAAACTATTACTATTGAGATTCTTGTAGGATTGAGTGGCAATTTTATGACTAGTCTACTTGCTCTGAATTCAATGCTGACCCTGCTTGGCTCAGGAGATTGGACTGGTTGACCTCCAGAGTCCCCTCCAACCTTAATGATTCTTGTGATTCCATCTAGAAAGGGAGAGTACCTAGTGTCAAAGAACATCTGTCACCTTAAGCCATCATGATTCACATCTCATTTTCTCTAAACACATGTATAGCAATCTTGATTTTCCTGGAAATACTCTAAATTTTCAACATAGTATGTGAGGCTATAGACAAATCATGTCCTATGCTCTATAGTTCTAGTGCAACTATTCTTATGGGAACATTGCACTTTTAATTCTTCACATTGGACAGGTACTGGGACTTTGTTAAAAACTCTGCATTTTGCATAAATCCTCCCCCTGAAGATTTTATTAGCATCCCTAGTGCCAATGGTATCCCTAGGATGAAAATAGCTTCTGAAGTGTTCAGGCAGATGCATGAGCTAAGCAGTGGGTGCTTTTGTGCACCTCAGCTTACACCCCCAGAATGATTAACAGGACTTATTCCTTGCTTGTTTTTCTTATGTTCTGAGATTTTTATGTTACTTCCAACATCTTGGGATATTTTTTTTTCTTTTTTATGAACCTACTGAAACAATTTCATATAGACACTCACAAAAGACAGGCAAGAAACAAATTTTTCTATAAAAGTTTTTTTAAAAAAATGGTGCCACAGAACCCCACATAATAGCATGTGCATCAGTATATATAAATATAAAAAAGCAATATTTTGCATCTTTTAACATTTTCAAAAATTGTGTTATTTTAGTGAGCCTAAAATTTATGCTCTTGTTCTGTGAGAAACTTTTAAGAAACTATTGCAACTAACTTCAGTCCTTGATATCCAATGAAGCTACAACTATTTCAAACTCATTCATTATTCTGGCAGAACTGCCTGTGAAATGATCCTTTTGTTTAAGTGTACGGTGTATGTATAGTTTGTTCAAATCTTAGGCAAAGGTTAGAATATTATTATTCTCATTAAAAGCTTCTCACTGACTTGGAGATGAGCTCCTTCTTCTTATAGTAGTAGAGTTAGGAAGTTTCAGAACTACAGAATTTTATGAGAAGTAGGTTTTTTTGGAGAACATCTTTACCTTTTTGAAAGCTAGGTGATTTTGAGTGTGTATACAAACTTGTTAAGTTTAAAGTAATTTAAACAGAGTTCATCAATAATTCCTAAGGTGATGTTTCTTAGCCTTTCAAAGAAAGGTAATGATGATGAAGTTTAGGGGAAAGGAAGACAATTTTTGGTTTTAAGTGAGAACTACTGAAAAATGGGATAGACCTTGAAAACAAATTGAACTGCTGCATGAGGGTGGAATTTGATGGTGGCCTGGGGATTAAGAGGGTTGAGTTTTGAATTCAGAGTACAATAGAATTGGAAATTGATGCATATATTGAAAACAGCAAAGGAAAATGAGATTTAGGAATAGCCAGAGAATTGGCCGTGGACCATTTTCCTAAGAGCTGGGAAGAAGCAGTGATCAGGATAAGCCAAATATAAAAGTAACTTGTGTCTTAAATTTGCACTAGAAAAAAATGGGAAAAAATAACCTTTATTAACGTTTGTGTGAAACCCTGAATAACATTCTATGGTAACAATGCACAATGCATTCATTAACATGCACATCGCTGAACACACAGCTATTCAGAGTGAGCTCATGCTGTCACAAAGACCTTGTTCTGAATGGGAACCTCATGGTTTCAACAGCTTCCTGGGCAGCCAAGCTTGGCAGAGTTTGACTTTTTCCACCTGTTTAGTTGCTGAGTTCTTTGGAAATGAAAGATCTAATGGCAAACAGCAGTAAGCTTGAGAGAGTGAAACGGGATTGTGTTTGATAGTATCAACAACAGCTCATTGTACCTCTCTCTGTTTTATGCAGTGTACTGGATTTGAAGTTCTCTTTCTTCCTCCAGTGCATGGCTATGCTTTCATCTTGCAGAGTTAGAGGCATCTTACTGGTAAATGCAGTCATCTCCTCTCTCTTCTCCCCTTGCACTTGCCTTACATTGCAAGTATCTATCATCATTGATAGATACCACGCTTCTAGACTTTGAGCTACACGTCTTCTAGTGAAAAGAAGCCAGAGTGCCATTAGCATTTGTTAACCTAGCCTAGTGGGGCTATGTTCATCTCGTGCAGAAAGGTAATTTGTGTTTGCCCTTCCATTTAACGTGGAGAATTGCAGTTAGTTCACCCCAACTTCAAGTGTATGTCCTGCTGAAGGAAGCAAAATGTTTTATTGAAGGTTTCAACATACTCGGTCCTAAAGAACCCTGGGAATTTAGATCTTGTGAGCAGTTTTGCTGTGACATACGTAACCTTTTATTTTTAACCTTGTCTTTGGTAACTTGAAGGAATATACTAGACAATTGAAAGGGTAAGGAGTAGTATGTGGCGTGGTTCTATTCTGTATTTTATATGATTTCAGACTAATTATTCTCAGGTTGGCTTTACTAACAAGTTGATGGCCAATACACTGAAGTGGGAAAAGACCCAACTATGTTAGTGGGCTCTGATCGGACTTTTGTATCTTTTGTTTTTAAAGTCATGTGTGGTAAGATTCTAAATTAAATAGGGATTGAGGATGGTGTACATAAAAATCTGGAAATTGCAGTATGTTCCATCAGAAATAACTTTTTAATATTTTTTTCCAGTTATTTTAGGGACTAAGGTGCTAGGTGCATATTATATTTATGAATAAAGTTCGTGGCTTATTTATTTGCCCCATAGAGTGATGCCACAGTGTGGTGGCTTTGAGTAAGAAATTGTATGCTTTTTTCAAGCTGTATGTGGCTGTCATTTTTAAGTGTCTCTCTCTGTTCTTCTGTGTTGCTGTCAGAAACCTACATCATTAAAAGGATTCTGCTAGGTGACTGTAAACGTATCACACCTCATCAGCTGTTGAAAAACTCTGTCAGCAAAAAGCAGAATTGTGCAACAAGCTCATTGGGGAAATATTTGTGTTCTTAGTTCATTGGACTTCATCAATGGTCTGATTTTTGAAGCTGTCAAGCATATTGCAAATTTTATTTCATATAAGTTTTGCTGTCTTCGAAGTATAACAAGCATACAAAACATTTTAATAATATCTGCAGAATATAACCATTTTCCATTTTGCTTGAAATTAGAGGATCTCATACTAATGCCCTTAAATTATGAAGTTCAATTGCCAAAATAACATTCATCCAGCTTGATGGCCAGATATTTCATTAAACTCCCACTGCACAGAGGTTATCTACTAATATCCAGAAGTGAGTACATTAGTGTCTAGGGATAGAGGTAGACAAGCAAAAGACAATAAATGGATTGAAGCAAATACATGCAGTCCCCTGGAGGGCTGGAGTAGTTAGCAGCTGGAGGAGGGCCTGGATATAGAGGTGGATATTGAAATGTTTGGTATTCAAGCAGATAAAATTAAGTTGAATCAAGTGTGCAGGAGATGAAGGTGTGAGCTTCAGCATTCGTGTCTGAATTGAATAATGTCAGAAAAGAAAGCTATGATTTAATAAAGATTTATTTTTTAAAGTTACCTTGACCCCCTCAACTGCATGCGATGCATTCAGCTCTTCAGTGTAGCATGAACATTTATAAGCAATTATTAGGAGATTAATGGCTGAATTTCACCAACCGTGACGTTGCTTTTCTGTTTAATGATAGAACAGAAGCTAATGAAAAATGCATAATTTTGACATATTGTGTATAAAATATGTCAGTTTGGGAGACAGGAATTAAGCACAGTTTTCCGTTGAATCTATAGTGGGTAATATTGTCAGGAAGAATTTATTAGTTATGGGATGGTGTTAAGGAATGCAGCTAGCAGTGAGATTCAGAAGCTGTGAATTTGGAAAACTGCTTTTAGTTCTGAGGGATATGCTCATATCTCTGTCTCTGTACAGTGCTAAATGCAGTTTTTACAATATATGATACACTCTATATAATTTCTAATTTTGAAACTTATCTGTGATATATCTGTAGGGAAACAGACATATAGAACTTGTTCTAAGTGTATAGAACAGGTTAGACTGAACAAATTCTGCCTTATGGTTGCTAGGAGTTACAGGCGTGTTTGTGAGTCTTCAGAAGCATAAAAAAAGGTGAAGTTGTAATTCTAATATATCTCAAAGTCATAAATTATAGTGTTAGGCTCTATGCCACAGCAGGTGACAACAAACAGAAGCTCTTGGTTGACTCTCTTGGAGTTTCTTATATCAGGTCTACAGGGTGCTTTATGTAGATGTCTCCAGTATGGTTTGTAGATGTCTACCGACTACTGGTTGGAAACAATACACAACATTAAATGATTTTTCATTTGAAGCAGTTACATGCTGACTCTATCTTCTGCACAGATCTGTGTTATATTCAGAGCACAAGAAAAATGGGAAGATTTTTTATTATTTTTAAGTTGACAAAAGTAGGTCAAATCTGATTGTTTCAAAGCATTTAGAGATAATATATTTTTTCAATTAATGTGGATTGATAAATCTCCAGAATCTCTGAGGATTATGTCAGAAACATTTTTTCTTTTATGCTGACCTTCTGCTATTAACTTGGAGCAAAGCTTAAAATCAGTATTTAACATTTAATGGAAGGAACAAACTGATTCTGCAGTTTAACTCAACATTTGCAGTAAGATGACTTGTACTCTAATGGCTTGTAATTAATTTTTCTGAAAATCATATTTATGATAGTCTGCAGATTCAAGGCTTTATCTAATACATAATGTTCATTTTGAGCCTTTAATTGCATTTAAATTAAAATTGGCTTAGCAGGAAGATGAATTGTGGGAATGCATCAAACCACCCAGCATGTCCTGAAGATGTGAGCCTGAAAATGCAATTTGGTGGAGATGTGCAGAATCATTTGGAGTTCATTAATTTTTATTGCACAGGTAGTTTTACTAAAGTAGGTTATTTTCTTTGAAATTTATATTTATGTTTATGTCAATAGCCGAATACTGTATTAAGCAATGCATCTATTAGGCTTTATTAAGCCAGTGTAATGGGGGCTGTACATATTGTGTAGAGAGGTAATTTGTGTTTGCCCTTCCTTTTAATATGGGGAGCTGCATTTAGTTCAGCTGATCTGCAAGTGCCTGTCCTGCCAAAAGAAGTCAAACAGGTGTCTTGGGAGGTTTCAGTGTATGCAGTCTTAAAGAATCCTGGGAATTTTGATCTTGTAAGCGGTTTTGCTTCTGACCTTCTAAACCTTTCTACTCTGAATAATCTTTTTTTTTTTTTTTTTTCATGTGCTGAGGTTCCGACCCAGCCACTGGAATGAAGGGTTATTGATGTGTAACTCAGTTTTGTGGCTTAATGTGGTGCACTTTGTCCAGCCAGCTTGTAAGTGATCCTTTAAATTGCAGATGCTGGTAAGGTTATACAATTTAATTATAATGTCACTTTACAATTATAAAGAAAAAAAGGCCTTTTGCATTGCTTAATGAATACAAATTGTGCACAAGTTGGAAATACAAAAGAATAAAAATTAGCATTTGTCCTTCTTGCCAAAGTATTTACATTTTTACAGCCGATAAGTAGCCCAATAATTCTATTACCTATATCCATTAAAGAGTTGTGCTTTTCATTCAGTGATTTGTATACAGTAGTTATTAATAAAATGAAACTGTCAGCATTTGCTGCTTTTGCCCATCCTCTTCTTACCCTTTTTTATGCTGTTGCAGACAGAGTAATTAGAGGTTGAAAACACTATGTGCAAATGCCTGTTACAAGGATTAAATTATATAATCATGGTAATGATTTTCCTTAAAACTCTTACTGCCAACTGTAACATTTTTCACTTCACCAGGTTTTTTTTGTGCTGTCGTATTTTATGAGAAAGTGGAAATATTTCTGTGTTCTGACAATCTGCTACAAGTTCCTAGTTTGTGGTCAGATATGATAGAAGCCCATATTCATTTAATACTCGCCAATCAGAACTTGACAGAGGTATTGCTTATTTTCTCATTTCATCACTGAAGCATGCCGGTGTAGTTTAGTCCCTAATTACTCTCAGACTGAGACGTTCCAAATATTCCCATGGTGGTAATGTTTTTCTGCCTGGATGAGTCATTACGTTGTTTGGCAGACTGAAACACCAGCCTTTCCTTGTTGGAACACTACCCCTCATGTAGCACCACATCTTTTCCTCACTGCTGTCTGTTCCACGACTTTCATCCTGCTGTGACATTTCAAGCTGTACTGTACTAAAGCACATTTGCCTTCCTTCTATCTGAGTGATTGGACTGGTGCCAGCTCTTTCTTCAGGGCCAAGGACAGGAGACTGGGATAGTCTGAATAGAACTGCTTAATGATCTAATGGAGCAGTGGCTCTCTCCTGCTGAGAGATAGGGCTTATTTGTTTGCTGGTTAGAGGAAAGGTCAGGGAAATCCTTTTCAACAAAGGCTGTGACAGTGAGAATGTGCAATACCACACATTCCTGGGGTTTGAATAACTTCATACATCAGGTGTTTCCCCTCATGTTAAAAATCCTTTTCTGCTTTTATTTCATTTTCAATATCCTGCAGATGGCAGAGAGATGAAAGTGATGAATTCTACAGCTTGGTGGTATAATACCAAATATTGTTCCTCCTGATAGAAGGAAACTTTATACCAGGCTTTTAACACCAGGGAAGGTAATGCAGAGAGCTAGTGGTATTTCATAAAGGTGGCTGGTTTTCCTTGTCGTCGTTGTGAAGCCTGTTTGGTATATGATTTTTAATGGCTTTATGCTGAACAAGGCTGTAAACACAGTAGGCATATTTTTCCCACTGAGTTTCACAAGGACTGCAATTCCAATTTGGTCAGTCAAGTTAACTTAGTCTAGATTTTCCACAGCAGCTGAGAAACAGCGCACTTCTGGGGGTGGGAGATGTACATGCACAGTCATGCTGCCGCGGCTCTTGAAATTGCCCCGTGTTGCGTTAAGCAAGGATTGGGAGTAGTTTAGGGCAAACCTGTCCAGGTTTCCTCAAAGGAGGCTGAGGAAGAGGCAGGATGTGACAGGAGCAGCAGAGGCTGGCGCAGTGCCACCAGAAGATCCCCATGCACGTGAGTGACCTCACTTGGCCAGTGATGCTGGCTTCATGCCCAGAATGTGTTCATGATGCAACTCAAAACAGCCACATGGTACCCGAAGAAGCCACAAGGGGTTTTATTCTGTGCTTCAAAGCTGATGACTGTTTAAAGGGACACGGTAGACCTCTGAAATTGTTTTTTTCCCATAAAAGTTGTTGTGCTTGTTGTTTTGTTGGTTGTTATTTTTGGTTTCTTTTTTTACAGTGGAGTTTTGTATAATTTTAGAAAGCATCCTAAGTGAAATAGATTAATAAATAAACCATTATTTTCCTTTTATGTTGTTTCTCTGGTTACTTTACTTTTCTCCTAGGCACTTTTGAAAGCTATTTTTTGCTCAGATAGCTTTCACTAAGCCTTGCATTTTGTTGATTTCTGTGAGGCTTTTGCACAGAGACAGGAAAGAGAGAAGCCATTCTTAAAATAGGAGCATATGGTTTTAGAACCACAGAAATTGGCAAGTGGGGCTCAGGGGTTGATTTAGCACCTGACTGCTGCTTTTTTTTTTTTTTAATGTATTTGTTTTTGTTTTGCTTTTTGTTTTGTTTTTAATTGACTAGATTTCAAGTTGACAGTAGCTATTTTAACAAAATAACCAGGTTGTTATTTCTTACGGAGCCAAAGTTTCACAGGAAACACTGGAGTCGACAGTGGCATAAAAGAACAGGCTGAACGTTCTGATTATAAAAACAATATTCATAATCCATGCTGAAGTTTTCAAATACATTCTTCTGCTGCCATTGATGTGATCCCAGGAGATGGGAACCTGAACCCCTGAGGTTATTTCATCAGTAAAGATTTAAAGATAAACAAATCCACATAAAATTATTCTGATAACAACTTCATGGATTAGGAACAGTGCCTGCTATAGTCTTAGACTATCTGTCAACTTGTCAGAATTACTATTTCTAAATAGAAAGAATAGGTGAATTTAAGGTAAACTGTGTTGTAAAGTATTAAAAATCATTTTAAAAAAAAAGCCCCTAACAAGCAACAACCAGAATTAATTAATAAAATATTTACGAGACAGTAAATAAAAGTGTGTGTGTGGCAGGAAGTAAGAGAGAAGGCAGGTCCTTCCACGTCACGGTTGAACTGCACTGAAGGTGGAATGTGGGATGCTTGCAGTCTGCTCACTCAACTGTATTTGACTAGGGCCGTCATCCCCTCAGCTTTCACAAGCACTGAATGTGTCAAAAATCTTTCACAGAAAGTGTAAATTTTAACCAGCCTGCTTCTGGTTCATATTTAATGTGGTTTTAAAATGCTTAAATAATATCAATTCAAGGTATTTCTTCATGAGGTTTCATAGAGGTTAGCATAAATCAACAAAGATAGTTCAGTGTGTGAGGACATGTTAATTATGATAGGGGTACAGTGCTGATTTGTTAGAATTTGTCTCTTTTAGCCCTCCTTGAATTAAGGATTTATAATTTGAGCATGCCATGCATTTTTTATATGATGGTGGCTTTGTTTAAGGACAACTAATTTCCAGTGCTGCCAGCTTAGTCTAGAGGTTCTTCTGCCTATCCCAGACTTGTTTGAAAACAAGAGTTTCACTCATTCAGCCACTAGAAAGTACGTAATTTTTGCATTATTTTTGTTTCTTGTGTTACAAACTGTGCACCTGAGGTACTAATGAAGCATTCATATTTTATTATTTTTATTACTTTTTTAATTCCTGTCATGCTGATTCATAGATTTCTGTGTATCTAATACCAGCTTCTTAACTAAAAGTTCATCCTGATTTGTAATATCAGAATTCAGTGTAATTCCTTCCTGAAACGAGTCATCCCTTTCTTATCATTTTTCTATCACTACCTATTAGTAGAAATTAAGCAGGGAGATGTTTTGCACTAAGTATCTGAATTAAACTTTCATGTGGAATGAACTGATCAAGAAGGCTACATATCTGTCCTAAAATCACCTATGCAATGCAGGTGCAGTACTTGTCCTCAAACAGCAAACAGCCAGTCGCCTTGCAGACAATAGTCTCACTGTGTGATATGGTCTAAAATATTTTTTTTCTTTTTTTTTTTTCTTTTTTTTTCTTTTCCTTCTTATCCCTCCTTTAAGCTAGAGTAAGAGATTCTGACATAATTATTAAAGAGGCTGGTAAAACTGCACATATTGAAGAACAGATTCTGTAGTAGTCGTAGTAGCTGGCAGAAATGTTAAGTGCTTTTCACAGTCAACATTCAAACAGATTATCAGATGGCATATTTCACCCTGTTGTTACTTTAAATGAAGTGACCATGAAATCAACAAATCTGCTGTCAGGTGCCTGTCACAAAGATAGTTCTCCCTGTCACACAATGCCTCACATAACAGGTAATGTGTTTTTTAGAATCAGTCCTGTGTCACCTCATCAAGTCCTTGTTAAAAGATGAAATAAGACGGATGGTGTTGTCTCCCATGGAGTTGACTGAAATACACAGAAAAGCAATGCATGTTATAAAAAA
The DNA here is from genome assembly GCA_024611195.1 of Ceyx melanurus. Lineage (NCBI taxonomy): Eukaryota > Metazoa > Chordata > Aves > Coraciiformes > Alcedinidae > Ceyx > Ceyx melanurus. The sequence continues at coordinate 208,913 of JANHGL010010148.1, forward strand.
AAATACAAAAAGGAAAGTAACAGAGGTGCCAGTAAAATGCCTCTTGACTGTACCATTGCTGCCTATTTCCTTTGTCTGGAGAACAGTTATTCACTTTATCCTGCTTATACCTTTCTAGGCTGGAAATTAATTGTGTCAAGTTTAAATTCTGTGATAAGGAAAGGAAGAATTAATCCTCAGTCATCAAACAAATGAGAACTCAGAGTAGTGTTGTGCCAATAGCCACGCATTCACTAGTAATGGTTAAGACCTGCTTCTGTGCCTAACAGAGATGACACTCATAATTAAGTTCTGGGGTGTTCCTAACAATAATTTTGTTCAGGATTCTTAAGTTTAATAATTACATTCAGGGCCATGGATAAATTAAAATTACCACATTCAGTTTTTCTCTGTATAGTTTCATAACAGTTCTCTCAAACAAAATAGATTTTTGTCTTGTTCATGAAATTTTAATTATAGCATCATTCTCAGCCTCTCAGTGTAAGGAACTGTCAGCCAGCTTGAACTCTGCTAAGACAGATGCTGCAGGGTTGGCTTTTTAAAATTTTGTTTTGACTTTTCAGACTCACCATTTCTGATAAAAAATAAAAATAGGGAGGGAAGTCACCTAAGTGATATATGGACATCTGTTACTGTAATTTGTTCTTTCATGGCTAGGTTGTCACTAGCATTGGTATATTCAGGTCGTATGAAAAAAATAACCTTTCCTCACCACAGCTAAATGTAGCTTTAAAATATATATATATACATATTTAAGTAAAGGACTGTTTTAGAGATGTGGCTTACAGAAACAAGAAGGTGGGGGCTGTTGGTACAAAGATTAACGTGCTTCCTCTGTGCTGGGCAGGTCTTGCAGCACCTGCTAGAAATCGTTGCAAACTTGTGCCAGTAGTTTGAAGGAGGGAGGAGAGTGTGCTGCTGAGAGGTGGCTGAGGCTGTGCTTTAGGTGTGGCATAGATCATCATTTCCGAGTGAATTTGAATTGGATGCAAAACAGTACAGCACCACTGCTCCAAGAAAATTGATACTGAAGCCAGTGAAAGGAGTGAGTCAGTGAAACACACAGGCAGACAAGGTGGCACTGCCTGAAACTTGTGTCTTGTGAGACAAGACTTCACCTGGTTTACCTGGTTTGCATTAAGAAAGCTCTTTTGGGGTGCCCATGCCTTTTGTCTAATTCATTACTCTGTTGTAAAGTATGTGTTTGATCAGGTGTTCAAACCAACCGAGACTGCCATTTTTACTTTCCTACAAATTATCTGGCTATATTTGAAATGCATTTTGAGTGTTATTTCCTTTTTTTTCAAATGCACTTGTCTTTGAGCCATTGAAGATACTGAGGCACTGTTTCAGAGTAGCTTCAAAGAATCATGGACTGGGATTACATGTAGAAACTACAGCTGGATTACAGGAAAGCAAAAAGAAGAAAGAAATTAGAAGAAACTTGTGAAACCTTTAGTTGGATTGATATTTGGCAACACTTTTAGTGAATTTTTCTTCTCTGCCTATTTATGTTTTTATCATGATGTAGGGATGGAGAAGTGATGTCTTGTGGATTAGAAGCAGAGATGATGCAGAAAGAGCAAGAAATGTTAACAGGTTTATGTACTGGCCTCTTTTAAGGTCCATATGGGAAAATGCTGCCACTCTTGTTAAAATCAGAGGCAGAGCCCAGCAATTCTTGCATCGTGATTATTAGTTTTGCTTATTGTAAAAGCTAACAGGAGGTTAGAACTGTTGGATACCTTTTCAGTAGTGCCACAAATTATTTTACCCAAATGGTTTATTGTCGCTGGTTTTGTTTTGGCAGACAAATAACCACAGCTTTATTTGAAAATCAACATACATTTGATCAAAAAGAATAAGTCTGGGACCTGGTTGATCCTAGTCCTTGGCCAAAGTTCTGAGAGTGAATCCTACAGACTACTCTGTGCACAAACCTCTGCAGAAATGGATGCAGTGAAACCAGTACTTCCCTACACCACCTGAGAATATGTTAAATGCCTGTAGACATCACACAAATTTCAATCAGTTTTGCATATTTTAGAAATCATTGTAGGATTTTATAGCTCTTCTCCATCTAACTGTCACTGAAGACCATGAGTCGTACATGGATATAGGAGATATAGGACCTGAAAAAACAGAGAAGATAGTGGTAAGACTGGAAAAGTTTTCCACTCATCTAAATATGACAGATCAGGGCATTTGGTTATAAAGTTTAAGCAGCAGGAATATAGAATCTTATTCTATCAAAACTCATTTAACTTGGATGAGATGGTTTCTGGATGTAGGTTCTTCACATGTCTCTGAAATACAAAGCTAAATATAATGAAAACCATTCCAAGGTCCACTATTTTTACCTGACATTGAAAAATACTCCAATATTTACTGCCTTCTTATTTATGATTACAAGAATTTTGAGATATCCAGACAGCTCCTGGACAGTGACACTGGAAGGTTGTAGCCAAATGATCTAAAGATCCAAATCCCAGAGGTTGTAGATGCAGTTAGGGAGGGTGATCTCATTCTCTGCTGTATTCCTGGTTACACAATTCTGCCTCCTTCATTGTGCCAGTGCGAGTATGTGATGGAAGATCAATTAACCAGTTCAGCTGAAGACCAACCCAGAGAAATGCTTCCTGCCCAGCATGGCTCATTGCACAGATGTGCATGTACTGGAACAAGGTAGGAGGTAGAAGCAGAACCCAGACATGGACAGGATGGTGAGGCCTCCTTTTTCAGCGCTTTTAAAGTGATGACAGATGTATATTTGGAGAGGAAAAGAAGGCAGCAGCACTGAGGAACAGTGGATCTTATAATTTAGTGCCTTTGTTTTCTCCAGAACTTTTCCAACCATATTGTCTGCTCAGTCCTCTGAATGATCACTCCACAGTAAAAATTGAGAAACAATTTCAGCGAGATTTTAATTTAGTTCAAACATTCTACAAGAATGCTAAGTAATATACCCATTGATTTAATTCCTTTTTTTCACTTCTATCACAAAATGTATGAAAACGGATGAAAAAATCCCCATTACTAAAAACTAATGCTTAAGTATCACTAATTATTTCCAAAACTGCAGGGCAGAAATTTTAGCATAGTTTATTTAAAGCCTAAGACAATCTTTAACTTTTAGAATCTAGGATAATGTAGAGTGTTATATCTGGTATATACTGTTTCCTGCTCTGGAAATTTAAAATCAGAATGATCTTGAGTTGCATACAGGTGGGATCTGGGATATCAAGGTGGATATTCTGTTTTACCCTATCAGTCCTAAAACTGCCACAAATACAAGGCCTAGTTTCAGAGAACCTGCATGCATTAAGTTATGATCTTCTAGATCCATTCCAACCCCTAACATTCTATGGTTCTATGATTCTAAGGGAATGGGACATCTTATGAGGAAAGGATGAGAGCACTGGGGCTGTTTAGCCTGGAAAAGAGAAGATTGAGAGGGGATCTTCATGTTTACAAATATCTGAAGGGTGGGTGTCAAGTAGAAGGGGACAGTCTCTATTCAGTGATGCCCTGTGATAGGATGACAGGCAATGGTCACAAACTAAAATAGAGAAGTTCCACCTCAACGTGAGGAGGAACAGCTTCACTGTGAGTGACACAACACTGGAACAGGCTGCCCAGAGAGGTTGTGGTGTTTCTTTCCCTAGAGGCTTTCACGACCTGCCTGGATCTGTTCCTGTGTGTTCTGCCCTAGGTGATCCTGCTCTGGCACAGGGGCTGGACTCGATAATCTCCAGAGGTCCCTTCCATTCTATAATTCTATGAATCCTGTTGGTTTTGGCACAGTACTTCCTGAGGGTGTACTAGGTGTAGTAGCAGTTTTTAAAGAAAATTTATATTGAAATACCTAGTTAAATTTATTGCTCTCATACAGGGATTGTGAGCATATTCTTACCTCAGCATAACATACTTTCTGGCAACTGCTACTCTTAAGCTAATACCAGGTCAAAGTTTCATTGTTTGATCAGTTACTTGGTTTGAAATTCCATAGGTGTTTTGAGAGAGCTCCCATTAGGATTATTTCAGCTACTTTTCCTTTGTACACCTACACAGACTCTAGGGAAAGAGGCAGAGTCTATACTGGACTTTCAACTTACTTCTGGATGTGAATGTACAATCAGGTTCTCGATGGTCTTTGGTTAGGCTGCTCTCAAAGCTTGGAAACTAGTTTGAGCAATTTATTAGTATAGAACTACCACATAAATATGCTGTCTGGATTAGAATAGTTTGGTGCTAGTTGGTAATATAAACAGTGTGGTCCTTGGGTCCTTGGATAATAATTGTTGATTAACTTCTGTTTCCAAAGTGTCATTATATTACATTTGGAGTCTCACAATGCCTACAGTTTCCACACCCTTAACAGGCCTTTCTGTATGTGGAATTTAATAACATTCCACAGAGGCTGAGATGTGCTTTTCAGTACAGTGAATTATTTTCTTACAAAGACTGGTCTTGATCCAGCAGTAAAATCTTGTAATGTGTGGATATCAGATTAAATATATATATATGAATCATTATCTGTATCAGATTTATTTCTCAAAGTCAAAGTACTCATTCTCCTCTTCTGTGAAATATTCCTGACTGAAGAAACTGAGATCCAGAAACAATCTATCATTTGAATCCCCTGATTACAATATGGATTGATATTCAGCTTCTTGCACAGTTCAAGCTATGCCCTAGCACACTAGTTTATTGAATCACAACGCTGGCTAAATTGATGTTCTGAAAGTAAAATTCAGTCAGAATAATCTTATAGATACAAAACACTTAGCAGTTTTTTTTCACCTAGTTTTAGTTAACTGCTTGGAATTATTTATGCTTCATAGGCTGTTTAGTTTGGCCTGCAGGGTTAGGATTTACAGTGGACAAGAAAAATGTTTAAGCTTTTTCAAAAAAATTATTTATTTTTGTAATAAGGCCTTCTGTATTCAGATACTTTTCAGTTCTTGCAAACTGAAATAGCTATCATAGATTTCAGTCTGGAACTCAGTATCTCTATAATCTGTCATCTAATAGTTTATTTACTTGATTTTAGGTCACATTTGATACTTCTTGTGCAGTACTACATCCTTTCACCCTCATCTATCACATGTAATTTCCTGAACTCTTATTCAAAATCTGTAGAGGTAATAAAGTTTCCAATGTATAGTCCTAGGAGCAGCTGTTTTATTTTGCAGATTTAAGAAATGTTTTTCCTTCTTCTTTCTCACCTTTTTAAGTTCAAAAGACATCTGCATGCTATCAGATGCCAAAAGAGATTTACACAAAAGCACTAGCAGAAAGGTAACTAGTGTAACAATAATAATATTAGGTAGAGACAACTTGTTTTGGAGGAAGCTCAGACCTGTGCAGATACTTTCACACATGTGTGTCAAAAGTTAGTGTCTTGTTAGGATTTTCAAAACATCCATGTGTTTTTTAATCTTTGTTGGAAGATTTATTTTCAGTCCCCCAGATTTAAAAATCTGGTCAAATCGTGTGATCTTGTGAAATTATGCAAAGTGATTTAAATAACGTTAGCAAACTACTTCATGGCTCTCAAATGATTGCTGCTTTTTTTGGATGTATGTGAATTGGAAACAGACATCTATATTTTCATAGATAGGGCTGCAATAGAACAAGGATTTAAGGTGGTCCTAGTGATTTTAGGGGGCAGTGGATTAAGTACACATTCTTAGATATTTAGCAGAACTTTCTAAGAAATTTTGGCTTGGTTTATGGCCAATCCTTAAAAGCTTTATAAGTCAAGTTCATTTCAAATGGTTTGTACCAAATTATGGAATTGCTTCGTCTTACTTCAGCATGTTCCACTCCTGGTAGTCCTGTGTTCCATAGCACTTCCTTTATTCACACTTATCATCAGGTGGATAAAAAAATTATACTAAATTGAGTGCTTCTGAACACATCTGTGGAAGACTTTGTCAAAATTATTTCTTAAGTCTGTAAAAGAATGAATCTGCATTCTAAAAATTGATGGAAGAATTGAATTGCATGACTATCTGGATATATTACATCCTTCACAAAATGCAGTTAGCCTTATGAACTTGTAGTGACACGACAGTATTGAGTCCAAGGCTACAGCTGTCTTACATTAAAAATATTTGTATTTCTAATGCTGAGATAGTCACACCTACATCAAATGAGCTGACAGGCAAAAAAAAATAAATAAAAATAGATTACTTTGGAAGATGCATATGCATATAGGTTTTCATTTAAGAGATCAATTATTGTAAATAGGAAACTATAGATGATATCTACCACATACCTGCGTAATCTTGGATTTCTTCCCTTTCTGCTGGCCCATGATGTCCACAGACAGATTATAGAACACATTCATTTTAACCAATCTGAGCTTTCTTTGCTGTTATTGTGCTGTGGGTTTTGTTCAGTCTTACTAACGGGAGTCACACAAGACACTGAAAGGACAATTTTATGTATTTTATTTTCTATTTTCCTTTCAAATGGTCAGATCAATTTAAACTTGATTTAAGTGAAACGCTCCACAGCTCACACTCAGCAAGTATTCAACCCCAAAGCAAACATTTACAGATGCACTGATGTAACATCCCCACCCTGAAAGTACATAATGGGGGTACTGTTCAGGCGCTATCCTGCAGGCACCAGTTGCCGCACAGTACATGTATTCACTGTGGGGGCTCTGATCTGCATATGCAGTAGTTTCTGTATATTGTTGCTATCATCACAGGAAAAAAAGTCAAGGGAAAAAGAATGAGGACAGGCCTTCAAATCTGAAGTCTTTTAGATTTTATTTTCTACAGAAGAGGCTTACAACCTTCTTTTATTTCCGAAAAGACTAAAAAAAATTCCAAGTGAAGTGACTGGGCACATCTGAGGGAAGGAGAGCAAAGCCCATGGAGATGAAACCAATCTGTTGATGCAGAGTCCAGCCCCAGGGATCTTCCCCTGAAAGGCATTAACACAGACACAGTGATTTGGTAAGAACCAAGAGCAAAGTCAAACTAAGGACCACAAAGGAGGTCTTTGTAAAGACCACAAGGGAGGTAGTAATCACAAACTGTATTAAGAAAAACTGAAGAACTACCTCTGAAAACAAGCTGAGCATCAGGCTTTGATCCACCCTCCTTCTTATATATATATGTGTAATTCTGCATCTCGATTGAATATTCCCCCTCTGATTTTGTAATTAAAACATCATTTATACTGAGAATAATTAAGACAACTGTACATTTGATTTTAAAATCAGTTTTGAGTATTGTGCCTTGTCACACTACAAGAATGGTTCCTGCAGCTTTACAACTTTGCATTAAGAGGCAGACAGTGACCGCAGGCACCTGAGTGGAAGGTTTGACAGTTTGATAAATTAGGAATGACACTTGCCAAAATGGCTGTCCTTCCCTCAGCCTGCCAGTGGAGCATTTACACACTGTTAATTGAATTGGCAATTTGTGTAACAGTACCTGCCCCTGAGCTTTTGTAATGCTGGAGCTGCCATTTAGCTTTGATAATCCAGGACTTGGGAATAAGGACGAAAAGCTTCACATGATATTATTGCAGATTTAAAATGACAGTTGGGGACCTTGTTGCCAATTTCCCATTAAATGAGAAATAATTAACAATAGCAATAACAAAGTCTTACAAAGCTGGAAAGTTAAATTGACTTTTCAGCAGTAGTATGGTTTGAAATTGCTTCTAGTGTGATTATCAGATTGCCCTTTCAGTATTATATACCCTAAATAGTATCACCTGATGGTCCGAATAGGCAATGTTTTCAAATCTTTTTTTTTTTTTTTTTTATTACTATGAGACTTCTGATTTATCTGTGGGTTTTTTTAATTTCTTCTTGCCATGTAAAAATTGAGTTATGTTATAATATTTCATACAGATAAAGCACTTAATGAATTATTAGAGATTCTGATTTCCGTGGTTATCAGTAATTGAGTGACAGTAGAAACAAAATTTTCAGTCATAGATGAATAATTTTTAATTCTGAGGTTCTTTTTCATAGCTGTACTTGCTGTTGGTAGCTTACTGTCTTTCCCTAAATTTCTGTAGTGTACCTAATGCCACCATCTGAAATGACAGTTTATCAGAAATTATTTTTCTCTGTCTTCTTATGTTTGATAATGTCTGTGAATACTTTCTAATGATTTGATGCTCAAATACCATAGTAACAAAAAACCATGTAAGAATTGCCCACCAAAGGCCAGTCATTGCTGTATTTGGGATGATAAAAAAAAAAATAAATAAAATTTCAAATCACAGAATCACAGAATGTTAGGGGTTAGAAGGGACCTAGGAGATCATCCAGTCCAACCCCCCTGCCAGAGCAGGATCACCTAGACCAAGTCATCCAGGAACAGATCCAGGCAGGTCTTGAACTCACACACCCCCAAAGATAACTGACAAATCAGAAAGGGATGCAGATGGGATGATCCCAGTCAATAGGCCTACATTAGCAACAAGTAAATGTGTTTAATATCATGCTACAGAGTTATACTGGTTGTAGAATCTATAGTGGTTGTAGAATAGCATATGGTATGTATAGTAGAAATGTGAAAAAGGTCAAAGAAAGGGAGAGGTGAGTATAGATGAGCTAAAGTGGAGTGAAGGAGCAAAAGGATTTACAATGCAGCTTGCAGTTCAAATATTTGTGCAGGAGTTGATATTTTTCTTTCTTCTGCAATTATTGAAAAGCAATTGATGATCTGAGAGAGTTCTGCTCTGGAAAAGGAATTCAGTGAGTGATAAGCCTATATAAAATTCTGGATGGAATCCAGCTTAAAAGTATACAAGTCAGGCATTGGAAGCAGCACAGAGGGGGTGCAGAAAGGCACTGGTTACTGTTTCACTGGGAGCAGGGTGAAATTTTTGACAAGTGAATAAGAATGTAGGTAGAAAACAGGTTGCTGTATTTCTTAACAAGAAAAGCTTTAAGTGTTTATTGGTTTTGCTCTACCAAACTCTTCCACCTTGATGCAAGGAAGGAAAGAAGGAAAAAACTGTGACTGGATTTTCAAGTGGGATTTTTTTTTCCTCCCCAGGGTTGGTATACCAGAAGTATTCCTACTTCCAGCAATCTTAAGTTTCACAGAGTACTAGATCTGACAAGTTCTTCTGTGTGATTCACTTGGATAGCACCTCAGATTTCATATTTGTAGCAATGAAAACTATTTCTTTGTGGCTTCTGATATTTAATTCTTTCAGAGGTTTGAAACCATAGTTATTGCTATATAGGTTTACACTTAAAAAAAAATAATTTATTAAGACATTACATTTTTACATAGATAATGATCCAAACTAAAAAGAAGCTTGCAGTATAAATTAGCCCCATTCAAACACAACCCGATTAAATGTTGTCAAGTTTTAGAAAACTTCAAGTTTTAGAAATCAGTGTAAAAAATACCAATAATCAGGGCCCTTCATGGCATGTGGAACGCTGTTGCAGATTTACTCATGTAGCAGAGAAGGAAATACAGGTACACTGAACAAAACAGGTTTACTTTTTTGCAATTTTTAAAGTTAGCAAGTTGCTGTTAGCAAATTAAAACACAAATAATAGTCTATCGCTGCCATCTTTTTTTCATGTATAAAGGAGAGAACCACAGGGGAGAACCCTACTGTAACAAATACCACATTCCTGAAAAATTGTGTAAACTTTGTAATACCTTGGAGAGTATTCCCAGAAGAACTGGATTACTATACTGCTTATGTATCCATGTGTAATAGAGGATTTAAAGCCCTTTTTTCCCATGTCTGCTTCTGTAATTTCTCTCCTGATTCTACATACTGGTTTTCAGTTTATACTACACATCTACTACTCTTAGGATAATCTTACTAAATAAAAGCATGGCTGAAAAAAAGCAATATATGTGTTGATGAGGAATTTTCTTTCATTGAAACACTAAAGATCAAAATTGCCTCAAGGGAAAGCTCAGTAGATAAATAAGTTGTAGAGGGCAACCATAAGGTCTGTAAATGAGACTGTGTTGATCCATACTGGGGGGAACCCATTTGGGGATGGCTATCTCCTGATTTATATATTTTTTTCCATTAGCTGTCTGCTGAGTGTTTTGTGCAGTACAGTTACTGCAAGGTAAGAGTTTGAGAGAAGTACACTCATAGTAGTCAAAACACATACTATGAAGAATTGTCTAAATATCTAGTCTAAATCTACCCTCCTCCAGTTTAAAGTGATTACACCTTGTCCTATTTGGCTTGTTATGTCTTTTCCTTCTGGGTATTCAGATTTTGGTGGAAAGCAGGTTCAATTTGTGTTGACTTCATAACCTTCTAAAACTCACCTCAGAGTCTTATCTTTTTACTCTTCCTAGAAGATTTTACAAATAACAGGAGCAGTGTAATTTATTTTGCTTTCTGCTTCATTTTCACTTAGAACTCAGCAAAACACAGAATAATTATCTCTAATACTCAGTATAGAGTAATGTAATGTTCAGACAGGCAGTTTCATATTTTTCCACTCCTACCAGAAAAAAAAAAAAAAAGTCAGAAAAATCTCCCTATACCCCTTTTTTTGTCATGCTTGTTTATGCCTCCTTTGGAGGAGGTTGGAGACTCCCTAGGGAAGTTAGCTTCATGGTTTGAGCTACATAGACTTATGACTGGCTCTTACCCTATGAAGTATGGTGTAAAACATGAAGAACTCCATATATACATTATTTATAATGCAAGAACAATTGGTGAAGTTGTATACAAGACAAAGAGGACTGTAGAAGTTCTGAAGAGATTTAAATCTATATTTTTAAGTATGTGATTTTATGAACGAGTCTAACATGTGTCATCTTTAGTGAAAATGATAAATATATCTGTTTGGGACTCACTGTTCTCCTGTATTTATTGCCATTTTTTTTTATATCAGTTAATGAGAGAAACTGCTAGTTCAGCTAAGTGAAGAGCAATTAAAAAAATCAAAGTGCTCTTTAGTCCTACCACATAACTGTTAGTGATACTCAGGGTCTACTGAAATCTTCCATGGTGCATTTGCAGAGGCTTATAAGGGAAATTATAACACCAATTGTTATTTTATGACCACTTTTCTTGTAGAATTGTTTATGTGATAAACAATACAGATGAGAAAAAACTAGGAAGACCTTTGGAAGATTATATTTTATAAGTCCTCTGAAAGGTATTTTTTAGTATTTCCAAAACATTTTGCAAATATAGTAAATTAGTTTGCATCAGGCAGTCAGTAGATTGGCATGTTAGTTTCTGCTCCTTTCAGGTGAGTGTTCTGTACATAAGCTTAAAACGACTCTCACAAGAATCCTTGTTTTGGACATACTCTGTTTTGTATGAAATAGTTTCAGAGTCATTAAGACACCAAGCAAGGATAAAAATGTTGTGTTGTTCTAGCTTGGGAATGAAAACAACCTCTCAGGATATGGGAATCCTTGCTCCCTGTGTTGGGTTATTTATACATAGTCCAGTAGTGTCAACAGGAGAATTCGATACTACCTGAACATAAAATAGTTCATAGCCTGAGTTAAGATTTTCCCAAGGGAGAATTGAGATTTTTTTTTTTATCTGAACTGGAATAGCTTTTTATTTTTCTATGATAAGGGGTTGCAAGAATTGGAGACTGAAGCAAGAAAACTATTCATACAGCTTTATACATAAATTCAGATGATTTTTTACTTAGCTTTGCAATGGATACATATTTGGAAAGGATTAATCTTTGCAGTAGTCATATATATGAACCATCTTTGATGTCAAATTTTGACAATAATCTGAAATTTACAAAATATTGTCACAGTTCTTCCAAGAATCAAACACTTGAGTTTGCTGTAAATGCTATCAGTCTAGATATCACAAGTTTTTTTTTTTTCTTCTCTGTACTAGTCTGTCTAACCTGTCTTAAACAGGGTTCAGAACAGCTGGATGTTCCCAAGTCCAGTCTTGGGGAATTTTGGTTCTTAATCCAGAGTTCAGATCTCATGTTTGGTGATCTCAACATGCTGCTAAATTTTGATTTAGAAGAAACATTTCCAGAATAAAATACTTACTGTGACTTTTAGTGGCTAAAGGTTGAAGAAAATTTAGCTTTTGTTGTGTTTTGTTATTTTAAATTCTAAAGAGCTAATTTGCTCACTTCATGAAGTGAAATTAGTTGTAATTGATGCAGAAAGAAAGAAAAAGGTGTTTTGCCAAATACGTATTTTTAAAGGGCATATGGTGAGGAAACAAAAATTCCATTTGCGTGTAAATGATGTAACAGACCACAGTAAGAAATGAGAATACTACCAGTTCCTCAAAATGATTTGGTGGTTAAGGTTCTGTGCTGAAAAGTATGTGGGTTTGGCTTTATGGTTGTTTTTTGGTTTTGGGGTTTTGGTTTTTTTTTTGTACTGCAGGAAAATAATTCAAATTCAAGCCTGTATAATAAGCATATTGAGGTTCTATTTTTAACCAGATGTATGAAGTATTTTTCTAAATCACACTGATAGTTTTCAAGCTTTAAAGTTCTAAGAGTTTGCAACAAGCACCCTTGCATCTACTGTTTTGTGTTTTTATGACTGTTTCCTAGTGGAACATAAAAGCTGCTTATACTGTTTGTAATTCCTTCATTTTTAAGTAAGGAGGGCCTTGAAGTATGTTGTATGTAAACTCACTTTTTTTTTGTGATGCAGACTGTGTATTCTTTCCCCCTTGCCACAAGACTTGCCTGAGGTTTAGGATGAAATATCTCAAAAAAATCTCTTTACAGTATTTCACCTTGATTACCTTTGCTTGCAGTGAGGTTTTAGTTTCACTCCTAAATTTTCACATATTATCTTTAGACCCCATTAACCTACTGATTTCAGTGAGAGAAGGTACTTTTTTCCCTTTGGAAAATTGGATTCAAGCTACTGAATTATTTATTCATTTTTGAAATTTTTACTGCTTGCTGTGAACAGTAAACATAATGCATTTTCAAAGATGCTTCTCTTTGCTACAATAAAAGTAATTTCTTTTTACATCTATAATCACTGAGTATTGCAAAGTGGCATTAAAATATGAAGAAATTTCCAACACAGAATTTTATAAGGTCAATTCAGTAACAGTGTGTATATATATATATATGTATATCTATATATATGTATATATATATCAGTAGCATTTCAGTAGCAACAACGTATATTTCAGTAGCATTTATGTTAAATTGTTTCACTGATATTTAAACAGTTTGTAAACTGAAATGATTTGTTTGTTTGTTCTAATTTGCAGAATGAGTTGTTTTTCCAGTTTACTAAGAATGGTTCAGAACCTGAAATTATGGTTATAAGTTTGTTTTTTGTACTAGTTTAGACCTGATAAAGAAATTACTCCCCTTAGTAATATGGAATTTCAGAATTAGAATATTTTTCTGGATGTAACATGTTAAGATTTAAAACAAGTTATTTAGCTGTCTCAACAGAATGTCCTGTATTCTTTTAACACTGTATGCAGTAAAGCAGTGGAAGAGCATTGGATATAAACATCATTTAATTCCCAAATGTCCAGTGGGAATTCACCTGGAATATTGTTTTGAAGATACAGGTATATAGCTAGGGCCCAAAAAGTCAATTTATTTTTTTTTTTCCAAGAAAGCTAATTTTTGTATTTTAAAATTGATTTAGCCAAAACCTGGATTAGCTGTGTCACATCCCCTTAACCACAGGCATGTACATCTCAGGATAGGCAGCTGTTTGGATGTTTCAGACTGGGACTTCTGCCCTCACAAACATATTTGTTTCTCCTACATGGTCACTTGGCTGCGTGTACTGATGCCCATATGCTTGGATGGCATTGTGCCTGCTTGCTAGTTGGTCAAACTGTTCCATTAGGGCTTAGACGCCAAGATAACAGGTTGAGTTGGGCACCATCTAGAACAACATGCATTCTATTGCTTCTGGAGGAAATCTTTCCTTAGGAACAAGATGCCACCCTGCACAACTTTCTTACCACTTAGATGTTCCAAACACCCCAAAAAGAAGAAAGGAGAAAAAGAAAAAGGCAGATTGAGGAGAAACTTTTTCTCTTTCAAAGAAGTGATTGTCATCGTAGATGTGGCATAAACTCATTAAGTTCATAAGGGATTTAAAAATGTGTGCAAAATGAATAGTGTACAAGCCCTCAGGCAATTAATGCTAATCCAAGCTTAAATCAGACAACACCACAAGTGGGCAAAGTGTAAAAGAAGAGTCACAGAAAAATTTTGCAGTTTGCCTTAGCTGTGAAAGACCATTTTAAGTGTCTCAATGTTGCTTTATGTTTACAACAACTGATAAAATCAAAGGAGAAAACATTACCACACTTTCAGGTTCATTGTCATCTTCCTACAAACTTTGCTTTCCTTTTATTCTTAACTAGTATAGCTACATAAACACATGTACCCATGTGAAGCTAAGTGTAGTATTATTTAGACATAAAAACAGTAAAGGCAGAACAGTTTTAGGAATAGTCATCAAAAGATTAAGCAGAAATTAAGTTACTAGAAGTTATCATGCTCAATTGGTGATAACTTCAGAATGAGCTAGGGAAGAGGCAGCAGTGTCTTAGAAAAAGCAGTTGTTCAGTTGATCCTGATCTCCTTAAACAAGGTAAAAATAAATAAATAAATAATTTTATTTATTTCTATATACACTGATTCAGAACAGGGAAGTGTCTTCAATGATGCTTTATCTCAGAGGTAGGAGTATGACATATTTAGTATCATATAGCATCCTTAGAGACTTGGAGAACTGGCTCTGGAACAGCATTGGTTTTGTATCATTTATACCACAGTATCTGTGGAAACTTGGTTGGCAAGAGTGAAAAACTTAGCATTTACTTTTTGCTGACAAACACCACAAGGATTGACTGTGATCTATAGAAAGCACATGTAAAAATGATCAGAAGTGGATTTTTCACCATCGAACATACCAATTACATATCTTTCTTCCTTCCACAAATCTTGTTACCTTGCACTTTGGGATGGTTTCTTGGCTGCCATGTTGCTATGAATTTCAATTGTTTAATTTCAAATAATTTTGGAAAACTCCTATTACATGAAAGAAAATAAAAAGTCGACAGAGTTCCAGAGGCATATACTGCTGTAACTGTGTTATAAAACCCTAATTCTGTGTCAGTTCTAATTAATATAGATTAAAACTGGCATGACTTTTAGACCATTTTCATTGAAGCAGCTGAGTATAAATCAGACAGAAAAGCAACAGATGAAGGAGTTTTAAGCAGCTTAGTGACTTAAATCACTTGTTAGTCCATTTCTTTTCTTGGATAGGTTACACAGTTCGTTTTTTTTTTCTACTGAAAATGAATCATTTGGATAATGAGAAAAAGAATAAAAAATAAAATCACATTATTACTTTGAATTAAGTTGCAAGACTGTGATGTTTTTGAAACTGAGGGCATAGACAAGCACAGATAGTGACTCTCAAAATTAGAAGCTCTGTTTCAAATTACTCTGCTACTTGGTACCTGTATTATGCTTACCATTAAGCAATTTTCCCACTTTATGTCTTAATGTCATCTCAATTACTTGATGTTAATATAATTCGAATGTGAAGTAAGCATGTTTCAGTTTAACTCATC